>APFE030609653.1:73658-134129 GCA_000404065.3 Pinus taeda
ATGACATATATATGAATATGAAAAGAAGGGAAGGGGAAAGGAAACCAACTGAGGGAAAAAACAATTTGAAACATCATGAAACCCTAACACATTTTGCAAACAAATATTGCAGCCATATAAGTCATTTCATTTGCATGATATGAAGTTAAAACCATAGCCTACCACCTTAATTTCATCATCTATCTCCAAAACAATGAATAAAGACCCTACCTCGAGCGATTGAGATAATTTGAAGAGAAGTTGGGAATTTTGTTTGAGTTTTGCAGGCCGGCGGCTCAACGGGTCGTGCAGGCCTCTCAACGGGTCGCGCACTGCCCAACGGGTCGTGCCCGTTAAATTTCTGAACGGTGGAGGGGTGCTGGACGGGTCGTGCACCGCCCAACGAGTCTCGCACTGCTCTGCTGCCCGAAACCACTGCAATTCCGCTCCTTTCGCCTATCACTCTCCCAAACCCTCTCTTGCAAGCTTTCAAATGCACAATGAGAGTGAAAGGAGGGAACATACCTTTTATAAACTTCATTTGAAAAAATTTCATCCTTAAACCCACTTTATAAGGTTTCTTTTTGACACTTTTTAAAAACACTGATTTTGGTTTCCTTTATCCTGAATTTGACTTTTTGAGTGCTTTGACTTGATTCTTTTTGCAGGTAGATCATCTGAAGGACCTTGGCAAGGGAACCAGGGTTGCAGTTTGTCTGTTTGAAGACTTTGAAATTTCATCACTTATTTACAAAACTGAGAAAATGACCTTGGGCTTTAAAAACAGAGTTTTTAAATCCAAGGTAAAAATTGACTGTACAAGATAAAAATATCGAAGAAACATGTTAACAAACCTCCCTCTAGCTTGCTGAGTACTCATGGATTTTCAGAGACATGACCTTGCAGAGACAAATGACCAAAACCCTAGACCTAGGACTTTGACAGTAAGACACATCAAGACAAGCTTGAAAAACTTTAATAACTGATATGACCTGATCCAGCAAAACCAAGAGGGGCATAAATACCAGCTCCTCCATCAGGGTTATGGCATGCCTAACGGGATGCAAGATTTGACACTGATGAGACACCTACTAATGCAAATGCAAAGAGCTTTTTGATCACTGATGGAGGGCTTTCAAGACCGACACTAACACCACCAAACACATGAATACCAACCTGAATGCTAGGGTAGCCCAGAACTACTCCACGGTAGAAGATCTAGCTCAAAGTCCATGCGTTATGTCTACTTTAGAGGTACTCCAGTCGTGTCCAGCTCAACAAAGTGCTTTGCTTTCAACGATTAGGGCAGTTGATCGGAACAATTATTTAGTGCTCACTTTTGACATGCTCAATGCCAAAAAGAGACTTCCTCATCATATGGCTTTTCAAATAAAGTCTACTTATTGGAAAACTAATATTTTTTGAACAGTTATAGATGAGGGAGCTTCCACATACGTAATGTCTATGTCATGTTGGAAGGCCATTGGATCGCCTTCGACTATTCCTTCACCCACCCTCTTGACAGAATTTGACGACCATTATCATAGGTCACACAAGATTATCCCAACCTTTCTTATATGTGTTGGAGGAAAGGTCATTAATATTGAAGTAGAAATTGTTGATGACAACCTAGATTACAATCTCCTCTTAGGACAGAATTGGATTTATGAAATGGATGTCGTAGTTTCGACTCTGTTTCAAGTCCATTGTTTTCCTCATGAAGGGAAAATTGTTAAGGTTGATCAATTGGATTATTCTCCAGTTGATCCTCGCGCAACTTCAGATTCTAATGTTCCATTGGTGGATAACCCCCGTCAACCTATCGAGAATCTAAGAGTTGGGATGTATTCTTCATTTATGGGTACATTTGATCTTCCCACTCCTATAGCTAGAATCAATGTCATTTCGTCCTCCAAAGATTCTTCACGGGAAGAATTCTTGCAGACTCCTTATTTTTCAGACCCTTGGACCTTTCCTTCGCCTACAACCACAGTAGACGAAGGACAAGTTGGTGGAATGCCATTTCCTATGTCTGCAACAAAGCTTAGATATTAGTCTATCGCTAACTCTGCAGATGACCATCCTACTCCTTTTTCAGAGGAAGATTTAGATGGTGTTGTTGCCCTAGCTTGGACCCTTGACTCTACTTATGCTATGGATTTCTTAGATACGGTTTTACCATCCGAGGAAGTGATCTTAGAAGCAATGATGGGTGTAGATCGACCTTGGGAAGATTTACACCATCGTTCATATTTTCTTCCCCCATTGCAGGAAGTCAAATCTAAGTTCTCCAATCTGCTTACTAGTGATGTTTGTATGGTTTCAAACCTTTTGGCTCCTGAACACATATGTGCTGAAGGTAATATGTCGGTCATTTCAAAAATCGTACTGATAAACATCTCTAGGAACCCTAATGTGATAGAAAATGTCTTCATTGGAGCCAAGTGTTCCCCTGAAGAGATTCAAATTTAGACCAACCTCTTTAAAGAGTTTCGGGATGTATTTGCTTGGTCTTATGAAGAAATTCCTGGTATTGATCCATCCATCGTTCAGCATGAGATCAAGATGTATGAAAACGCTATGCCGATTAGTCAGAAGCTTCAACCGATCGATCCTAGGAAAGAAGTAGTTGTTAAAGCTGAAATAGAAAAGCTGCTCAAGGCGGGTTTCATATACCCCATTCCTCTAACGGATTGGGTTTCTAATCTAGTCCCGATTGATAAAAAACAAGGAACGATCCGAGTGTGCGTTGACTTTAGGGATTTGCACAAAGCTTGTCTGAAAGATAATTACCCCACACCGTTTATTGATCAGGTAGTTGATGAATGTGTGGGTAATGAGATTTTTTCCTTCATGGATGGATTCTTCAGTTATAATCAAATATCTATCCGTCCAGAAGACCAGCATAAGACATATTTCATATGTCCCTCGGGTACCTTTGCATATAAGAAGATGCCTTTTGGTCTTAAAAATGTTGGAGCCACGTTTCAGCGGGCCATATCTTACTCTTTCCACAACATAAAGCATGTCATATAAGCATACTTGGATGATTTAGCTGCTCGTTCTTGAAAGAGGATTGATCATCCCAGTCACCTTTGGTTAGTTTTTGAGAGATGTCGATTTTACAAGATCTAGTTGAATCCAAATAAATGTGTTTTCGCGGTTACATCTGGTCGGTTGTTAGGATTCAATGTGTCAACTGAAGGGATTCGAGTTGATCCCTTCAAGGTGGAGGCAATAATTCAGTTGCCTCACCCATTTTCCATCCGACAACTTCAACGTCTTCAGGGGAAGGCAAATTTCTTAAGACAGTTTATAGTGAACTATGCTGATATAACTAAAGGATTTATGCATTTGCTAAGGAAAGGAGTTCCATTTTTATGGGACGACTTTTCCCAATGATATTTTGATGCCCTGAAGTAGTCGTTGATCTTTGCCCCGCTTTTGAGTCCATCGAATTATGGTAGAGACTTCCTTTTATATCTTGTAGCTGCAGAATCAACCATAGGTATGGTTCTAGTTTAGGAAGATGATGCTCTCATGGAGCATGTGATTTACTACTTGAGTCGAGGCTTGGTAGGCCCTGAACTACACTATTCTCTAGTTGAGAAATTAGCCTTGGTAGCTGTCCATGTTGTCCAACAGATTCACCATTATATTTTGCTATGCAAAACATTTGTCTTAGTGACATTCAATCCTTTCAAATTTGTCCTCAGTAGGCGAGTGATCGGGGGCAAATACAATTGATGGATTGTTATTTTATAAGAATTTGATCTCGAGTTCTTGTTGGCCAAGTCTAAGAAATCATTGGTTTTTGCGGAATTAATTTATGAGCTGCCTTGTGGAGAAGATACTGTTTATGAGGAAAGTTTTTCCGATGAAAAACTATTCCTCATCTCTTCACAAGACCCCTGGTATGGAGATATCATAATCTATCTCCAGACTTCGAAGTTCCCTCCTGCTTCCTCCAAAGATGAATGTTGAAAATTACATCACTTGGCTAAGAACTATGTCATCACTGGTGATACATTATATCACTGAGGGGTTGAGTCAATCCTTAGGCATTGTTTAACCTTAGAGGATGCAAAGTCTATGCTTAATGATTGCCACAGTGGAGCTTGTGGTGGTCATCTATCTGGGCTTGCAACAACCCAAAAAATCTTGTGTGCTGGCTACTTTTGGCCTTCGCTTTTCAAAGATTGTATTGAAGCGGTAAAACATTGCCACCCTTGTCAAGTTTATACACGGAAGATGCGCGCGCATCCAACTCCCCTTTTCCCTGTTATCACTATTGGTCCTTTTACAAAGTGGGGTATTGACTTTACTACTTGTAATCCATCTTCAGCAGTGAATCACAAGTACATTATAGTGGCCGTAGGCTAATTTATGAGGTGGGATGAGGCCATGCCCACATATAAAAATGATAGTGAAATAGTGGCATTGCTCCTCTTCAATCAGATTATTTCTTGTTTCGGTATCCTGAGAGAGATTGTCACTGATCATGGCAGTAATTTCCAGAACCAACTGATGTCCGAATTGGCTCTTAAATTGGGCTTCCGGTAGGAGCATTCATCTCCATATTATCCTCAGGACAATGGGCAAGTCGAAGCCATGAATAAGTCCCTCAAGACGATTCTGCAAAGGACAATTGACAAAAATCACTCCAATTGGCATCTCATGTTGTATCTGACTCTCTGGGCTTACCAAACCTCGGTAAATACTGCCACCCATTTTACACCTTTTCGGTTAGTTTACAGGCTGGAATCTATTTTTCTTGTTGAGTGCGAAATTCCATCCCTTAAGCTAGTTGTTGAGCTCCTTCCAGAGACCTTTAGTCTCGAAGAGTGACTCCTTCATTTGGAACATCTTGATGAGCAACGTCAAGATGCCGCCATAATCAATGAGGCTCATAAGAAAATGGTTAAAACTCAGTATGATAAAGTTGTCCATCCTCGAGTATTTTCTAAAGGTGGCCTTGTCTTTGTCTATGACCAAGATAAAGATGCCTTAGGGGCAGGAAAATTCAAGTCTATGTGGTATGGTCCTTTTATAGTGAAATGAGTTTTAGGAAAATGGACTTATGAATTAGTCGATTTTGAAGGGAACAAGTTGGCGGAGCCTCGAAATGGGCTCTACATCAAGAAGTAATTTGCTTAGGTTACGACCGAGCAATGGCTTCTTTGTATATTTTGTATTCTTGTACATATTTCTATCAGGAGTTTTTGTGATATCGACATTTTTTTGATCTGCTTTGGCAGGTGTTGATGGATGACTTGGTCTATTTCGGATTCGTCGATGGTACTAGTCAGCACAGTCGGAATCTCGCTTCTGCAGCTTAGGTGATTTATTATCCATCTGGTCAGTTGATGGTGTCAAGGGGAGTATGTATTGGTTCTGCGTCAAATAATATTGCTGAATATACTGTCATCATTAATTTACTATTCGAAGCTATTTCTTATGCAATTGATTCATTGGTAGTGTATCTTGACGCACAACTGGTAGTGTCACAATTGAATAACATTTATCGGGTTCAGGATCCTTATTTATATTGCTAATTTTTTAGAGTGAGGGTGTTGCAAAGATCATTTCTTTTTATTACTTATTTGCACATTCCACGATCTGACAATTCATTAGCGGATTCTATCACTAATCAAGCATTAGATTGGCATATCATTCATTCATAAAGATAAAAACAAACATCAAAAATCTGGAACTGTATATATATATGTATATATATATGTATATATATATATATATATATATATATATATATATATATATATATATATATATATATATATAATATATATATATATTAATATATATTATATATATATATCATAAAACCTCCCGTGTGTACATAATGTGTTTCAAAAATAATATACAAAATTGGGACTAAATGCCCATAATCATGTCCAGTCCATCTAATGAGTCGGCTCAAGATGAGCGACTAAGTACGTGACTACTGCTTTGGCCACACGCCAGAGAAGGCGAACCCAGTCTCGTGGCACTCCTACCACGTAGCACTGCATCTCCTCAGGTGGGTCTTCTATGGCCTCCATCAGTACCCGGTGAGTCAATCTCACCAAGTTTCTTTGGACTGCATATAAGACCCTCTCTGCCTCTGTAGCCGCCTCTTTGGCACCTCTTTTACGATGCCTGTGCCGCAGAAATCCATCTAGTCGTACCAGACCCACATCTGGAACATGATCATTATATTAGTATTTTAATCCCATCAAAAATATCTTTAAGTTCATTTTCATATTTGAAAAACATAAAAAAAATCTTAAAATTGATAAAGCTTAAAAAATGGTTACCTATCTCTCCCCATGTTGCGTTTGGTGGTAGCAACAAATCCGAATCTCCTTTGAAATCCATGCTAGCATAGGGATAGTCATCCACAATGATGATTTGTTATTCCCACCAGGAGAAGAAATCATCATCTAATGTAGTCCTTGGCATGTCTCCACCCCCAAGGCGTTTCATTAGGTTAACCCACGTACCCATCCGAGGATCTCAGGGGCTACTAATAGAAACTGATACTCTGGGACGTAGCCCTGGAACCTTCTCGAAGAAGGAGCACAAAATGGTCCCATATCCAAAATTTTTGGTCTGTCCTTTCTAAATGGAGGACAACTGGCTCTTCATATTCGTAAGAAGAGATGTACACCAATCAAAAATAGTACTGAGACACTCCACGACCAAGCTCATGGATAGTCATGACACTTGGTGCAATGAGGCTGATCCATTTATCCTAGCTATGGTGAACAGTAAGATCCTCAAGGACAAGCTCTCTACATGTTTTATTGGAATCTGGCTAACAATCTTCTCCGGATGCCCTGGATAGTATATATGTACATAGTCCTCCACTGAAAGACTGCTTCGTGTCTGACCAGTAGAATGTACAACTTCTCCTCTTTGGGAGATACTAGTGATAAAGCAAATATCTTCTACCTCTATCCTCAAATTAATTTTATCAATCATAAAAGCATTATCTTCGATACTCCAATAGTGGATTAACATTTCAAGCAAGCGGGTGTGGCCTTCATATTTGGCATTTTGAAAAATTTCAATAAGCCACATCCCGTCAATGCATATAAGGCCTGTTTATCGTTCATAACTTCATTATCAATGGTAGTATGCTCCCTCTCTCTCCAGGTGATTGTCATCCTGAAAGAAACTCGATTTCCAACCATTAGTTTTTTGTGTTTAAATTTCAAACCACATATACGCAGGTCCTTTTCATACACAGTTGTGTGTAGGGCCTGCGTGTACGTGGGTTTATAATATCCAACCCACATATACGCCATGTTGAAATTTTTAACATAAATTCTTATGGTAAAATATCAGTTAAAATTTCTAAAAGCAATCATAAAGTAATGCAAGCTAGAATTGGGAGTTACCTGATGATTTTTATCCAATTTGAATAGTCCAATTCTTTGGGGGGAAAGTTTTCTCTTTTCTCTCCACAGATTTCACTCTTAACACAAATGGTACAAATGGTGAGTCAAAAAGTCATTTTATAAGCTTTGAAAATGTCAAATATTTTTCAAAACTTGATTTTTTTCGTCTCATGAATCTTTTAACTTGAGAGCTTAGATTGTCGAGAATAGGTTGTTTTTTCAGGACATTTTGGACGCTTTTTCAGAAATTTAACATCGGTTCCATGACTGCTGACCTGTAATGGTAGGCATCGTTTACTCACTGGCATATAGGTTAGGGAAACCATTTTTCCATTGCATTTTGCATACTAGCCTCCATTTGTCGATACACTTGACACAGGGTTGATCCCATCATGTTATGGTTAGTAAACCATGTTCACTCGCCGATTTTTAAATCATGAAACAATGGTAGAGCCATCATTTACATGGGTATCATAGTTAGCACCTCACTAACATTGGTTTCCCATGTTTTTTTGTTGAGTAGGCTAGGGAGTCCTCTCTAGTCCCACCATGACTTGTGCATTGAAGACTCATTCTTCTTTGCTTCTTCACTTTGTTCTGGCATTATATCCTAGAGGCTCCTTTGTGTTGAGTTATACTACTGCATTGCATTTTGACCATTTGTTCCTTTTGGCCTTGAGTCGGCTTCACTTGGACTCGTGTTCAAGCCACTTTTTGACCATGTCTTCTGCAAAATCAAACTTGCAATCTCTTAGCCTCTGCAACTTGACACACCCTGAGACTCGTGGAAGGAACATCCCTTTGAGTGTCCTTGACCAGCTTCACCTCCCTGCATTGAGAATAGGAATGTTCCCATCCCAGGAGCTAGATCATCTGTTTCACTAAAACTCATTCTTTCCACTGTACTATAGCATTCTTTTATTTGTTTTCCAGCTTAAATAAAAAGACAAAAAAATTATACATTCCAAAAAAGAGCAGAAACGGGACAACATTTCCATATATTGTTGGCATCTAGAGTCAGTAGTGTCGCCCTTGAACAAAGCACTCAAAAGAAAGTCTCTCCTCCATTTGGGTGGGATTTAGTTTGACTTAGGTACGCCTTCACCTTGTTATTGAGTCAATTCTCCTCTAATTGGTTATCTCTTCCAATCATATGGAGAGTTCGTTCGTGCCTCCTGCATGACGAGCTTATACAGAGCCATCATATGCTTCCACATGGTCATCATTGAGTCATGCTTTTGTTCAAGGGAAGTAAGCCTGAGTTAGCCTCTTTATAGTGTCTCTTGACCTATTTTTCAGTCAGCCATCCTTGGTTGTCAGAGTCTTGTTTATCATCACATCAGTTATATTGGTCCTTTACTCATGCTGATTTGAGAAGGTCTCCATTGAATTCTTGCTGGCGGGTCTTGTCCTTATCCACGACGACATATTGCTCTGAGGACAGGCCTAGAGCCACACCCTAGCCCTATTTTCATTATTTACAGGTCACCTTGTACTCAGCATCGATCAATATCATGGGTCTTTGACTGAGTGGTTTCCCTTGTGTTCGACATCAACTTTCATTATCACACATTGATATTCATGCAGTGCCTTGATTTCCATTTGACCCTATTGGTGGATTCCTTGCCTTTGTGTCATCTTTCATTATTGGTTGGTTCAGAGGGTTTCTATCATGTGCTAGCTACATCTTGTGTACACTGAAAACGTGCTTCGATCGGGTTACTACATCTTTTTTCTTCTGATTCCTTCCACGTTATTGGCCTATGGGTTACACTTGCACTAGATTGATGAAGGGTGCCTTAATGCCTTATAGTGGATCTTTCCCTATCGACTACAACTAATTTCTCTGGGGCAAAGGTCTAGGGTCCATTTGGCAGTACCTTGGGGTTTGCAGTCATCAGTGGTAGATCCTTCGCTATCAATAGTGGGAAACCATCATTGTCTCCAGATTGATAGATTCTTCCAAGTGTTCGACTTTAGCTCATCTATTCGCACTTATTAGATTGTAATGGGTACCTTGACTCTCATTATCATTATCGGTGAGTAGTCTCACGTTTGTTAACGGTATTAATGACCGGTAATCAAATGATTTCTCACATGGTGGACTTCAGATCATTTATTCCCATTGTGTAGAAATGTACCACGACTGTCGATGAAGACCTCGGGTTGCATCATTATTCTTTGGTTCACTTGTCAGTTGTTCCTGTTGCTGCTAGTTGACACCATTCAACATTATATGTTTTAGTACTCCTTCATAGTGACATCCTATATGCTGGCATTTGAGTTGCGATGTAGTATCATCTTATTCTGTCATGTTCATTTGGTACTATTGGGATCATTTTTTGACATTAGTAATCAGCTTCATCTTTCAGATTCATTGATCATCTTCTTATATGTGATATTCATACATGTACTTGTTTGATCATGATCAGATGATCCATTATGTACTTTCAGTTCTTTATACTTGTATACATAGTGGATCCGCTTGTACTTGATATGTGCACCTGATTTACTTTCTTTGAGCATGGGTATGCCCACCTCAGATAGTTTTTTCTTTATGATCTTCTTTTGCTGGCTTGGCAGGTTGAAATCTGGTGAAGTCCTTCTCAGTTTTTGACAAGTTTCCTTTCCATATACTTAATACATTTCGGCCATCATGTACCCCTTCTAACCTCATATATTAGGGGGCATCTGTTATAGCTCCAAATATCACCCTCTGTATTTGTGATGCTTGGTTTATGGCCTAGGGCAACCCCTCCTTCCAGACCTAGTCCAAATATTTTAAAAACATTGTTTTATTCCTTGTATGCTACTTTTCCCTATGTTAAAATCATGTACACATGAGTTAGTCTATACCAAACGCGCATATATGTGTTAAAACACTTAAAAAAAATAAATTTCCTTAACTATGGGCGGAGATCACAGGTTTTACCTGTTGATTACCTATTAGTGCTTGTGGCCCAACTATTCCCAACTGTTTCCCAACAAAAAAACTAATTTGGGAGAAGTATAAAAATTCTTCAATGGGAAGGCCTTAAGGAGGAGAGAAAGGATAGAATTACTATACTGAGATTATCCCCTGATCAAGTCTGAAGAATCCCTTCCCCAAGTTTAGGAAACCCTTGTTTCCTTGAGTATTGATATTCTCTCACATGCTTGGAGATATCATGGTATTGGTTATGGAAGGAGGCTGTTTAAGACTAGGACTAGACAGACCTGGAGGACGGTTCCGCTTGGAGCTGGAAGATGAAGACTCAAGTGAACTCTTTCCGTGTTTTATTATAGTTTTCTATAATAAAAAGAAACATTTTCTTGCTCTTGATATCGACTTTGTTTATGAATCTAATGTTATTATTATGGTTTATATATGAATGATTATTTCAATGTATAACTAACCATCTACTTATATGATATAAAGTTGATTTCACTACAATTCTTTATCTATATGCTGCTATGTGTATTCAAATTGGTTGATTTGTAAGTTCAAAGGTCATTAGGAGTTTTAGAGGGTTTGAACCTTGGCTGGAACTACCGAAATGAAGGACATCCAGGTATGTTCATCCTCGCATAGTTAGTTTGATTAAGCATGTTGCCTGAGCTGAATGCTCATTTCTTGCTACAGAATAGTCCTGCTCTACTAGGGTTCTGAGCGAAAGCCCATGGGACTTATTCCCTTAACAACATGTGACTCTATGTCGAAGGTATCAAATCCTTTCGACTTCTTAATGTACACCTCCTCCTCAATGACTCCATTGAGGAATGATGTCTTCACATCGATCTAATGTATATTCCATCCCATTTTCACTGCAAGATCTAGAATTGAAACTGGATCAAAGGTCTCCTCATAGTCAATTACCTCCACTTGAGAGAACCCCTTGGCCACAAATCTTACCCGGTGTTTCTCGATGCTTCCATCTGCTGCTTGCTTCACCTTGTAGATCCACCTCGAACCTACCAATGAATTATTCTCTAGTCTTGGGAGAACTTCCCAAACATTGTTTCTGATTATGGAATCATATTCCTCTACCATGGAATCAACCCATACTGGTTTCTACACGGCCTCCTCAAATGAGCATGGTTGTCTCTCAACTAGCTCACTCATCAGAGGCATGTACTTAGTGTACCGATCTAGTGACCTCCTTTACCTCCACTCTGATGTGGGTGCTCCCACATTCTCTCCAGTATCATGCAATAATCTATCAACTTCCCTGACACACTTCCTTCCGTATCTGGATGTCTCTACATGAGTGGGTGCTTTCACTCTCTGCTCCTCTACTTGTGGCTACTCCACAACATTCCAAGGTTCTTCCTTCGGAGCCAAAAGCTCCTCAGCCGCATGTAACTGAAGCTTCGGCTCAAGGGAACATCTCATGTAATTCTGTTCATCGAACTTCAAATCTCTATGCGCAATTGTCATCCTGTGAGATGACAGGTACACCCAATAGTTCTGAGGTGTATAGTGTACCCCTCAAATATCCCCAAATCAATTGTAAACTCTATATTTTTCCTTGTAGTCCTGGTAACATGAAAGTAAACTAATGAACCAAATATCCTGAAGTGTGACACGTCTAGTTTCTTCCCTTCAAAAGCTTCTTCTAGTGTACTCATCACAGGAATCCAATGAGGAATCCTTTTCTACATATACTGTTGTGTTGCATGCTTTAGCCCACAAGTGCAATGATAGGCCCTAATCATGCAACATCATCCATGCATCTCCCATAATACTTATGTTCTTCCTCTTAGCCACCCCATTCTGCTATGGGTTATGGGGTGATATTAACTCCCTTTGAATGCCTTCTGATGCACAAAATTTCTTAAACTCATTCGAAACATATTCACCACCATTATCAATACTGGGAGCCTTCAATTTATTGCCAGTGTATTTCTCAACAAGTGCTTTGAATTCACAAAATTTGGAGAATGTCTGGTATTTCTTCTGCATGAAGAAAATCCAGCACTTACGTGAGAAATCATCTACAAATATAACTTAATACCTATGCTTGGCCATGGAGCTTGTCGAGAAAGTTCCACACACATCTAAGTTAACTCTTTCTAGGACTGCTTGTGCTCTACTATCCTTATCATGAAATGTCAACTTGGTGTACTTCCCTAGTGTACACTATTTGCATTTATCTCTCTGCTCTAGTGCACCCTTGGGAAGTATTGTAGAAATATTATTCATGATCTTCAAGGCTCCATGGTGAAAATGACTAAGTCTGCTATGTCATAATTCACCGATGTATCGACTCTGCACCTTCTATGATTTCATGCTCAAAGCTGCACAATCTTCTACATCAAATTTGTAGAAGTTCTTCACTTGAACCCTGATCTGCTTCACTTGTCCCGTGGCAATATGTGTAAGGAAATACTTTCCTTTACTAAATATCACATCGTAGCCATGATCCTCCAACATTGAAGTTGAAACTAAATTCTTCTTTAGACTCAAAACATACATGAAATCTATTAATGTGAGAGGAGAACTTGACTCCCTATGAAAAGTAACTATACTGATACCGATCATTCTTTACCTTCCATCATCTCCCATATCAATGTGCATCTAGAGGTTCTTCTCCAATTCATTGGAAAATTATTTGTTTCTCATCATATGGAATGAGGCTCCACTATCCAAACACCACACACTACCCATCATCGATGTCACCATGCATGCAATGAGTGTGAAATCCAACTCTAATTGTGAAGCTTGATCTTCACTTGTCGCTCCTCCTGAGGGCTTCTTGTCAGCCTTCTTGTGCAGACACTATGTGGTATAGTGTCCCTTCTCATGACAATGAAAACATTTAATCTTCGACAAGTATTTCTTCTTTCTTGCCTGACCAGAATCTCCTTTTGATTGGGATTTCTTCCATTTCCCTTTCTTTTCCTTTCCAAATAAGGCACATTTATGCTCATCGTCATGCTTGGATGAGGTTCCATCCTTGGTGTTCTACCTTATCTCTTCTTGAACCAAGTTGGACCATAATCACTCCCAGTTTGGTGGCTTCTCCCTCCCATTTACCAAATCTTGGTAGTTGTGCCAGCTCTTGGGAAGGCTTAGATGTGCTAGGCTTACCAAATCATCTTCAACAACTATAATACTAACACTCCCAAGTTCATCCCAACATTGGGTGAACCTACTCAGGTACTGTGGTATTGTGTCGCCCTTCTCCATCTTGATCTTTGAATCTTGTCCTTTAGTGCCAACTTCTTGTCATCACTTTTGTTCTGAAACAAGTCTATCAAGGCTTTCCACATTGCATATGGGGTATCCTTCCCATGGCGATTCGAGACACTATGATATCGAACTCCTTCTAGTATGATCCTCGTCACCTTTGTCACGCATTTCTTCCACTCTTCCAGATCTTGAGCATCAATTGTTGGAGGCTTAAGAATATCATTGCCTATGAATTCCTTCAACCCGTTATCTAACAACACTTTCTCCACCTTGTCCTTCCAAGAAATATAATTCGAGCTACCCTCAAGGGAATACTCGAGTATCGATCCATAGAATGACATCCTGTTGGCTCTGAAGAATGATACTGCAAATTAGATTTACCTGAAAAGGAAAACTCAATTATTCTCTTCTATTGTGATTCCTTCTCCAATACCATGTAGAAATTGCATTTAAATTCAATCTTCTTATGTAATTTCCTAAAAAAAAAGACTTGAATCTACTATAATCATCAACAAAAACAATTAATCAATCGAGAAATCCCAACATAAACATGAGAAAATATTCTATCACATATGATCAGAGATTTATCTAAGGGGGAATCTTGCTTCTCAAAAAATCTTCCTATCTATATATATTGCACTATATTAGAAAAAAGAGAAGAAATAAAATGATTTTTCAAGCCTGAACAATATTTGCACAAGTATAATCTATCTCATTGGCTCACAACATGACTCTGGCCAATACTTAGCCAATTCTGCTTCCTTCCAAGATCTTATTTCCTTGCATTTTTTCCTTAGGAATCAACCCCCTATTAATTATGGAAATTCCCAATTAGAATTGCACAATCCCTATAGGCCCTTCTTTGAATGCATGCACCACTTGTACAACTCAGAAAACTATACAACTAATAGTACACTTCCCATAAACTCCAATATCAACTGGGTGACTTGGATTTCATTCATGCATGAGTTAATTATGGCTGATTTATCAGTTCATTGGTTGAACACATGAATTTTCACCCCACTGCTAGACCACCTGCTAGTTCCTCCAACAATTGGAACTGGTTTAACTAATATTAACTCAATTTAACTGAATTAAATGATTAAAACTCAAATTAAACTCATCATAGGCTCCTAAAATTTAGGAACCAATATACATGACTCAAGTTAGGCCTTCAACTTGAATTAATCGAGCCAACTAAGTGAAATTAACCTTGTTAACTCATTCTTGTTGTCTTGTGATGTGGAATTACAATTTTCTCCTAATTTAATTCAAGGGAAAATTAAATCAGGGTTTTCTTGTTGCCATTTTCAACAGGTCAGATGGTGGTAGAAGCCCCCCTACTCTAGGGTTAGAGCAAGCTACCCCTAAAATTATTTTTTGGGTAGTTTTTTTCTTATGTTTTGGTATTTTTCAACAAATGATTTTTCTATAAGCAGTTTTGTGGCACATGGTGGTTTTTCCATGGTTTTGTAGTTAAGGAACTATAATTGTATTCTATTGCAGGGTAAATGGATTGGATGTTCATGGGTACCACATGATATATATTGTATTGTAATATTGTACAAAAGAATATTATATATATATATTGAAAACAAACTTGCTAGTTTTGCTGGTTTAGGTTTCTAGGATAAAATCATTGTATTAATGTGAGTTATTGCCATTACATCTTTTCTATTTTATTAATAATAGGTTTGCAACAATTAATTTTACAAGGTTAAATATGACACCAATCGGTTCATCATGCTATACAAGAATAGTTGGAAAAAGCCAAGGCAAGTATAAGCCTAGGCATGATAATCATTGATTTTGTCATCACTTACAAGTTGGAGATTAAGTTTGGTTATACATTAGAAAATAACCCTTTAAAGGTGAAGTAAAAAAGGTAAAGCCAATCAGGCATGTTCCATTTTTTTTTTTTAAATATTGGTGACAATTCTTTTCAATTAGAATTATCTCCATATTATATGCATATGTATTCCATGGTCGATGTTGAAAACTTGAAACTATATGGGCCTCTTATGATCACCAATCAATGTGAGAATGTTCAAGTTCTTTCTATTGATCATTTTTCTCTTTTATATCTTGATGAGTTGTAATAAGTTGTTGTTCTTGACAGGAAGGTTAGGACCTCATGAAGAGGTAATGTGTAATACCTTTTTGTGGGTATAAAACGTATGAATCCAAGTAGAGAAAGATGGATGTAAATTGGAAAAGTGAGGATGTTGTACCCTCGATTTTTGAATAAAACAAATATTTTGGTGTTCCAAATGGTGGGTTATGGCAATCCTCTTGGATTAAAAGAATATGATATGTGGACCATTTTGTGGCTAAAATGTGTACCAGTCAACAATTAACACATGGACAAATAAGAAGATTATTAAGTGAAAATGGAGGTGGTTGTTGAGATTAAAAAGGTATTTTACAATTATATTTATCATGTCAAATCCCAAAAATATGTGATCATGTCAAACCCAAAAAGATATGGGATTCAACATATTATTAAATATTATGTCTTGTAGTATGTACCCTCATAAGTGTAATAACCCATGAAGTCAATGTATCCCCAATAAGTATTGCATATGTGGTATGGAATGCATATTATTTTGCTTTAATTTTGTGCCATAAAAGTATTTTGGATAATATTGTATCCATGTAAAAGGGAGTACGAGAATTTCATGTGATTTGAACCTTGATATCGTCCCTAAAACTCTAACAAATCATGACTAGACCATACCCCATTACATGACTATATAATGGAGTGAATTTATTTTGAAGAAAGTACAATAGTGAATTGTATGAATAATAGGAAAGATAGGTTCTTTTAAGCAGAAAGAGGCCAAAGAGGGTTGTGATACCAATTCCATTGTCTTCCATGAAGATATTTGGTGATGCTTTTGTAGATTAGAGGCCATATTGATGTAAGGAAGACATTTTTCATGTAATTTTCATCATTTTTAATAGATTGGTTCTTTGTTTTAAGTAGATCTGGAGGTGTAGCTCTAGATGGGTGAACTCCATTAACAAATTTGCAACATATTTTCTATACTTAATTGTTGTTATCTTCTCAATTACATTTATTTAAATTGCTTATTTAACTTATGAAGTCAATTTTTTACTGAATTTGTGGGAGATTGAGAAGTTATTTTAAGACTTCCAATTAGTGCAATGAATTAATTTTCACACTAATTTTCGATCATCAAACTTCATTTCCATTACGTAAGATAGTTGATTCAAGAGAAAGTTGTTACTCTTGTTTATTGTAGAATTTATGATCATACCACTAATATCTTCACTAAACCACTATGAGACACTAAGTTTCTTAGGCTTTGATATATGTTTAGGCTTTAGGAAGCTACACTTACGGGGGGTGTTGGAACTTGTGTCAAGACCTTAGGTAATGTTTTTTCATATCACCTCTACTAGAGATAGTAGGTCAATTCAATTGGCAAAGAAGTTGATGAGAGATTGAGTAGACAATCGATGGGCCATCTCATATAGCAATTGATTGGGTGATTGAGTTGACAATTGATGTGTCAACTTGTAAGTCATTGGCTGGATGGTTGATGAGTTGACTTATGGAATGATCAATTGAGTGGTCGAGGTTATGTTCAACTGAATGGTTGATTCAACTAGAACAATCAATTAAGTCAATGAAACATTGTGGATTTATTGGAATTAGTTATGACCATGGATTGTTTCCTGTGGACTAGAACTTCCCTAATTCAAGAAATTTGGATAGATTTGATGCGTATAGATAAAGACCCATTGGGTCAATTGTAATGGGTGGTAATGTGTGTGAAATATCATGATGAAATAATTTTCATGCATTATGATGTTTTGACATATTGGTTTAGGCATGAGAACTGTGATGATATCTGTAGACACCATCATAATATTGGAATACATTTGTTATTCTTCTATTATTTTTATAGACCCTATTGATCTATATGTTACATCCTTTTCCCAAAAAAACTTTGCTTTTTTTAAGGACTTGATGTAGATATCAATAACTTGTTGTTTAGTGGCACAATCCTCCATTTGAATAATTTCATTGACAACAATTTCTTGGATATAGTGGATAACATTGTTGATGTGCTTGGTTTTGGATTATTACAATAAATTAGATGCAAGCTAAATGACACTCTAATTATCAAATATAAACTAGGTAGAATATATTTGTATTAGTTTAAGCTCCTTCAAGACATCTTGAATCCATGCAACTTCCTTTATTGTCTTCTATTATGCTTCACAAGAAAAAGGAGTGGTGGTTCTCAACTTCTTGGTATACGAAATCATCATACATGAACCAAGTAACACACATAACCAATAATGGAATTATTATCATTGGTATATTCCTCCTAGTGTAGCAAAGTTGTTAGAGTGAAGCATTATCCTACTACAAAAATGGATCAAACACCACAAAGAGAAGGCATGCAAGGAGTTTAGTCATTGCTCAAAGGTTGATGGTAACTGAGGACTTATGGAAAATATAAGGGAAAAAGGTAAAGAACCACTATATTGCTTGATTAAGTGTAATATATTATTTTCCTATGGCTATGTAATTTTATAAGATACTTAGATTATTTTTGAAAAGTATCGACAAGAAGAAATGAAATAAATGAAATGGAAAGTAAATGCAATTAACTCTTCATTAACTATTTTTATTATAGTATTGAAATGGAAAGAAAACAAAATTAGGTGTAGATAGGAAATCATGAATGTTACCTAGGCTTAAGAATATTTGAATTCCTTTCTAAATAACCTCCTAGAGTTTCACCTCTTATAGTGCTATAGGATGTTAATATATCCCTAGAAAACACTTGGAAAGCCATCTCCAATGCAACGTGATAACTACAATGTAAGGTTTACTACAAACAATTAAAGGAATTACTAAATATTGATTGTGTGCTTCAAATTCAAGGTTCTTTTAATGTTACTAATGTGTAAATACCCCCCTTGTTAAGTGTGCTTGGGGAATATTCAAGAGAGATCTAAGAACACAACCAAGAAACCCTAGATATGAACCAACCAATGTGATAAGAGATAGGAACCGAACGAATGGAGAGATTAAACCTATTAGAAAAAGGCGTTGATGGAAAAAAATTGGAGGGGATAAATGGTCCAAAAAGCTCAAGAAATTGCGTAGGAAGTAGGGGAGATTTCAGTCACAAATCTCGTAGTGTCCCAATGCATTTGAGAATTTGTAATATTTTACCCACATCAATCAAGCAAGTCTTATACGAAAATGAAAATATTTTGTGGAACATATTTGATTTAATATAGAGCTAGTGCATGTGAAAAATATTTAATATTGTTTGGAAGAACAAAGAGAACAATATTGTATAGACATGGAGAAGGAATTAACATAAGGGGATCAAATATAAAACTAACCATTACGTAAATCCCTTGTATCAAAGGTACACATCCTCAATATTTCATTATTGAAATTGTAATTCTCTAGGAAAACGATGAGTTTTCACCACTTTTAGGTCTATGGGTTAGGTTGATATAGAAGTGACTACTATAGATCAATGCATACAAACCATATATCAGCTATAGTGCACAAAGCCTAAACAATGGAGATCAATATTTACCTAGTGTTTTCACCCTCAAATTGATAACATTGGAGACATCCAATAAGCATATCTAACTAACTAAGGGATCAAACCAAACACCCGTAGAGAGGTTGACCCAAACAGGAAGGGAATGAGCAAGGCAAGGACCCAAAAAAACCAATTAAGAGGAAACAATGAGACACACACATACACATCGACACACCCACCAACCAAGGGGATAGGGACCTTACCTAAACACTATATATCAAAAAAGGGGAAAATCCACAATCATACATTTAGACCTAAGAACAGGGATACAAAAGGAAACATTATTAATAATTATCCATCACAATAAGTGAGAGGAATCATGCCATCAATAATTGTTGTGTGCATGAAAGTTTCGTAGAAATGTCACACACCCTTCTAGCATATAATCGAACATATGATGATAATTAAGTGTGTAATTGATTCACTATGTATTGCACCTATGGTAGGATATAGAATCCATAGAAGGATTATTTTTAGGTGCCATCCTAAGAGAATCTCAAAACCAATATAAATGTGTAAGGAATTGACACGTAGGCAATATCACAAAGTTGAACACTAAGGAGTGATAACTTGGACATAGGTCAAAGACCAAGACATCAAATTTACATGGTAAAATCCTCTAAGAGGGAATAGTTCATGGAGCAACATAAAAGTAATTGTATTACTGCCCAAATTATGAGCATCTTGAAGTGATCCTCTCCATTTCTTCAAAAAAGGAATATGGAATAATTAGATTGAGATAAGATTCTGACTATCACGGAAACCATGCACTCATGCACACTATGAGAATCACCAAGTTAAAATGTCATGAAAATTGGGCACCCAAATACTAACTTGTATTGGCAAGTAACCATACAAAATGCATGAATATAATACATTAAAATTATTTGACCTTATAATATACTCCTACTATCCAATGCCCTAACTCCCCCCTAGAGAACAATTGGGACAGGAAGAAGAATTTGCAGAGTGACAAAAGGATGATGAACGCATCAAAACTTATCCTGACTTAATGATGTTCATATTTGCATTATAAGTTTTAAATATTTTGAAATGAAACAATACATACAAAGTCTTAAGAAAAATATAAAGAACAACAGTGACATATACATAGTCATAAAGATTTACCCTAGTAACCCTAAAATAGAAAAACCCAAAACTTAAAGTTGTACCTCTATATTATTCATTGCACCAACCTAACTATACTTAATATATGTTAATTTTAGGTATGTTCTACGCTAAGAGAAATTTACTTCAATTTTTCATATTAGCCCAATGACGATATTCAGATTAGCAATCACATCAGAATGATAGTAAAGTGCAGATAGAACATAAACATAAACAACAAAAGACAAGCCAAGACAAGAGGACACAAGATGCGGCACTAGCCATGGACAAACCCCAATGTGGGGAAACCCTTGATCAATTCTTCATATATTCTTCAATACTTCAGTAGAGAGAGATAGTACAAATATATGAATCAGATATTGTATGACAACAACAATAAGTCCATCATTCTGATAATGATGATTGTTCTAGGATGCAACATTGATAGACTTCAAATAGTCATAAGGAGTACTGTAACTTATCCTTTTAGATGATCATCAATGCAGTAGAAATATTCCACTGAATGCCTACTCTTTCAATTCTAGATAGGGCACAAGGAGAAGCTTTGTAACCTTCCATGTTGTTAGACAACTAGCCCCTTCAAGGGCTGCAATCCACCTAGGAGAGACTCTCCTAATCCATGCTACTACTTGGTGAGTGCCAGTATTGTAGCAAGAATGTTGCAACTCCTGGGCTACCAACTTTACTTTTATCAACCCGTTAGTTCATAAAAAACTTGGAAGCGTCGGTGCTATATGCATAAGTACTAGTTCTCACTACAGGTTGTCACATGGTCAGCCGATGCGGGATCACTAGGAGCTCAAGCCAACTTCTATAGATTTCAGAAGAAGCTCTATGTGTGATGAAGGAAAGAAATATTACTCTATAGATACCATTCTAACTGCAGAAAGGAGAAAGACTGGAATGTAAAGCAAAACCTGGTAACCCTAATTAACAAGCTAATTATACTTTTGCTAAAAACACTATGAAAACCATGAAAGAAATGACATTACCTACTCAAGGAAGTAAACAACATCTACCCATGTTATTTCTGGAAGTAAATAAGAAAAAAACATATTTTTGGATTTTTATGTGTTTTTATGTGAATTTAACATGCATCTAATTTATTGTGTGTGAGTGTGGCAGTGAACAGGTGGCGTTAGAGGGCGGTTTTGGAGTTTAGGAGGATGTAGGATGGTGTGGATGGGTCCTAGGGGGTATTAGGTGGCCTTATGAAGGCTTTTCCCACACTTAGCCTTCAAAACAAAGCCTACAGGAAAAGCTACAGGAGGACACATGAAAACTACAGGAGGAAAACATGGAAACTATAGGAGGCCTACAGGAGGAGGCCAAGAGCAATTTTTGTTGTTTTGAGAGTGTCAGAGTGGGTGGAGAAGGTGGATGAAGGTTGAAATGAGGTGTTAGGGTCCCTCATGCCTACCATGAATCACCAGAAGAAAGAAATATGATTAGGTTTGCTCAAGGAGAGAGGAAGAAGTTCTATGAAAAATGAAGGAAACTAGGGCAGAATTGAGGTGAGGTTTGGGAGACCTATAGGGAGTGGATCAGATGGAGGGTGTGATTTCTGGTAAGTTGGCCTACTACTAGAAGAGATCTTCTGCATAGAAACTGACAGTCAACTAAGAAAATCAAGCAACCAATGAAATGAGTGCATCGTAGGAAAAACAGAGTTTTGCATTAAAATGGCCTAAACTATGATGTATAGAAGGAAATGCTGGGAAATTCTGTAAGAAAGGGAAGCATGCAAAAGGACTATTGCAAATTAGGAAGTGAACATGATAAATAATATCTAAAGCAAAGCAAAACCGGACTATCAACCTACTAGAGAGTTGCAAACACTAGAAGTCCTAGGAATGAGGAAAATCTGTGTTTTTGGGGTAGCAAGAGAGTCTTTGCCTCAAATCATGGTCCCAGAGGGAGGAAGAGAGGTGAAGGCATTGTTGCTAGCCTTTTGAATCTTCTCTGATCACTGCTTATCCTACTATAGAAAGCACAAATGGAATAAAGCTACTAAATCATCAAAAGCAACCTATTCTTAAGCATAAGAGAAATACATCTAACAACAAACTAATCTACGAACTGAAGTAAAGCATACAAATACAAGTAAATAGAAGCTTGGCTGCTTAGATTGGGCCCTAACCAAAGAGATTCAGCCCTTTGAGGTAACTCTGTGCTAGCTCAAAAAGGATTCCATCTTCATTATCAAAAAATAACAAGATTACATAAAACTGTCATGAAATAGTAAGCTCGAAATTTGAGCAGAGTTTACACAAGAAAAAAAAAAGTCAACCCTAGTGAGGCCCTAGGCCTCTCTACTTATACATCTGAAGCTACCAATAGCTTCATTAAAATTAGGGAGGCTTGGCTCCTAAAACTCGAGATAACTATTAATCATCTTCCACTTGCTGGGCTACCTTCTAGTGCATGATTCGGCTACTTGTACTCTGAGCTGAATGAAGGGGAATTTGAATTGAGGAGAAATAAATGAGGGGAATTCCCTGCTATAAGTCCTCTCCTTTGCCTACTTTGAGTTATTACTACAGTTTGACCACTACATCCTTGACTTTGACCTCGAAATCCATCAATAATCTGCATTAAATACATGTTAGACCACATGGCATAATAACTAACTCAACTCTCCCTATAAGCATAAATATAATCAAAAAATCATATAGTAAGTTAAGAGAATGGTTGATTGGACTAGGTTAGGAGGTAAAATGAGCCCATATAATTACCCATTTATGAGGCTCATCATCAACCCCCTACTGAAGGTGTTGCACATCCTCTGAGCAACCTAGTCAATCTCTTGGTCTTTCATGGCCTTGGTGGCCTCCCTAGCATTCCAGGCTTCTGATGTAGTCTGTTCATGTTCTCCATAAAATCTTGCCTTTCTGTCTATGTCTTTCCACTTCACCTTCTCTTCTTCTTCTTTTCTGCCTTCCAGCATGCCTAATATTAGTGGAGGACTCAGTTTGAGGCCAATCCATTTGACCTTCAGCCTTTGCATGGAGTGCTTGTACATTGGCACTCTTTTCAATGCCTCCTTCAGCCTCATGGGGGAGTGGTATTCTCTGATATGCAAGATATGGGTACGGTGTTAAATCTTCTCATGTATGCATGCACACAGTCATCCCCAAGTAGATTAAGCATATATTCAAAGTGTGCAATGGCTTGTTCCTGATTAGCTAGATATTTAGGGGCAATATGAGGGCGTTGGCAAGTAGGTTGTGTGTGCTGATGAGTGCCATAATATATGATGGCTTAGCTCTTATCATCAATAGTTCATTCTACTCTTTTATTAACAATATTCTCATTTCTGCTACCCTCAATTCTTCATGGTTCATCCATGACGGCATGGACAATAATTGCAGATCCCCTAGCTTGGCATTGGGGTCCTATAGAATTGCCTTTCCATTCCATGTAGAAGATCTTGTAGTCCTCCTTTCATAGGTTATGGGTGTCCTGGAAGGAGATTATTTCACCTTGGTAGATGGTGAATCTTCAATGTTAATGGGAGTCTTTGATGAGGGCTGAGGTTTGCCTATTTTAATTCTAGTACTCTTCCTTGCCCTGAAATACATGGAGGTTTTTCTTTTCTTCTTCTGCTTCTGCTTGACTGGTGTACTGAGGGTAGTGAGGATAGCTACTACTTCTCTTTCCAAAGTTTTAGGGGACTCTTCTCTTTTCTCTACCCTCTCTGCCTCCTTTTCTCCCTCTTCTATCTCTTTTTCCTCCTACTACTCTGTCTCTTTTTCTACCTCCTGTTCTGTCTCTTCAACTCTCCCCTCGTCTATTTATTTTCTTTCCTCCTTCCTCTCTTGCTCTGCTATGTCACCACTGGCTTCATCTTATCCTCCTTGTTGTTCTCCCTCCTCACTGACAGCAAGACTCACATCATAGGTTAATGCCTTGATGTCATCCTCAACTGTCATAAAACTGAAAACTTCCCATGCTATAGGGATTATAAGGGTATGGAGGGCTTCTTCTACTAGGATCTTGATTAGGCCATGGTGAGCTAGTTGTTGTGAATTTACTTCTTATACCTTGGTGCTCGAGTCAATGAGGGACTGAATGAGAAAGTAAGGGATACTGAGCTTTTGATGTGTTGGGGTATCCATGCCATATCTCAATTCTTGGAGGATTCTGAATTGATACCTATAAACAATGTTGTGCCTCCTCTCACAAGAAATGTATTTGATCACTTGTTAGCTAACCTCATCACAAGGATATGGTACACTAGCCCTACTAATTCCATTTTTGTCTTCAACAGAGGTTTCATTATCTTGGAAAAATTTCCTCTTGGTAGCCTTGCCAATTATTTTCTCATCTTTACTCCAAGGCAACCCAAGAGGAAGGGTAGTGACCCTACTGATGAATTCAGGGGTTATTTCAATGGAGAGGCCTCTAATGGTTACAGTAGCATGAGTTCTTGTGTGAGAGACCATAGATAGAGAAAATTCATGGGAAATTCCATCATCAAACCCTCTAAACTTCTCAAAGAAATTCATCCAGTTTGCCCTTGTAAATATTTCCACCACTTGAGGATGTGCATGGAGTCTAGTGGAGTTAGTGGGCTCCTTTCTCTTAAACCCCCCTGTCATACTAACTGTACTTCTTTTGAAAAACTAGATATGGAGGCAGAGACAAAGAATTTAGAGTGAAATAGAAAAACAAAGGGGACTGTTTTAAAAATAAAAAAATAGATCTTTTTAAATTTTTTTTTTTTTTTTTTTTTAATGTATTTCTACCCTCTCAAAGACTCATTTTATCTTCAAATTGAGACCAACTCTTTCACATTTTGATATTAAATAGAGGGAATTCATGAACCCTACCTCTTTAGACTGAAATTTGTGCCAAAAATCACATTTCCTCCCTTCAAAATGATTCACTGCCCCTCCTGTAGAAGCTCGTTGTCCCTCTTGTAGATTTCTTGTAGGTGCTCCTGTAGAAAACTTGTAGGGCTCTTGTAGAAGATGCCAAGAGCAAAAATATGGAGGAAATCAATGGATGATGGTGGATATGAGGCTTTGGGGGCATAAGAAGACTGCTATGTGGTTGAGTTACGAGGAGAAACTGAAGAAAAGGTGGTGAGAATGCGTGTCGAGGAGTGCTCATTACCTTTTATGGTTGTTTTCGGTTATGAGTGTTGAGATGGAAAGGTGTATGTTGCCCAGATTAGGACCGTTGGTACCCACCTACTTGGTCATCATGACCCCCCTCATAATCATCCCCTCATTACTACATCATAGTTAAGTCTTCCTCCCACTACCTGTCCTTCACATCTTTTGCTTGAGTTGACTGTGTGCACGTGTGGGTGATATCTCGGTTAAGTGGAGTCAACTAAATGAAGGTGGCCAAGTTAACTGGCCACCTTTCCCTCTTTTGATTTCAACCATCTCATTGCCTTCATATGGTTCCTAATTATGCAAATGCAGATAGAGGAGTGACTTAGCTACTTACCTGTAATCCAAGTGTATTTAATTCCAACGACTGCGAGGTGTCGTGGATTTCTCTGCTGCATGCCTTCATTTTCCTTGATGTATCTTGTCTCTTCTTGCTGATGTGTTGTTGTGTGTTTCTGTAGGTTCTTCTTTTGTTGGAGCTGAGTTGCATGTGCCTTTTCAATGTTCAGATGTGTTGTCCCTTGCTGCTGGTGCTGGACTTCTATGGGATCAGCTGCTACAAGAATTCCTATAGGAGCTCCTGTAGCTGCTTCTCCCCTTGAAACTTCAGCCATTTCCCTATGCTTGTTTCTCAAGAATGATGCCAGAGGTGGAGACGAATAATGGAGGGATAGTAGGTAAGCTTCAGGTAAAGTTAATGGTGCCTTTTCCTCCTTTTATTTTTGTTTTTTTTCAAAATTGAAAAAATATATTTCTGTGTTTTTTCTTGGAAGGGAAAAAAAGATAATAATGTTGTTTGGAGTGTGATGCAGGCTTGGAAATGATGGCAAGGAGGTTTGAATATGGTAGGAGGAATTATAGGTTCTTGATGAAGCTTCTCTTGTCCCTCAAACTACCTCCTATAGACACTTTTGGCTCTCTGTAATTCCTACAGGAGCCTCCTGTAGAAAACATAGTTTTGGAAGAAGAGGTACAGTGGGGTGAAAGGGATGCCAAAAATGATGGAGGAAGGTGTGGATAAGATGAGATGGATGCTGGTATGAATGTTAGGATCCCCTTGGCACCTTCTTCTACTCCCTGTAGTCCTCCTTCAAACCTGCAATGCAATAAAAATTCATTTCTTCTTTCTGTTTTTATTTTTATTTTGAAAACAACTAGGGCACCTCAGAGAGGTTTTCACCTTGATTGCCTACCCTGGGCGCCTCCAAGGGAGCTTTTCACCCATGGATCTTATTATTTTACCCTTTTTTTTGACATCACTAGGCCGCCTCAGAAGATGTTTTCAACTGAATGATGGGACTCAAATGCCTTATGAAGGTTTTCACTTGAGTCCTTATTTTTTCTCTTTTTTCTTCAATGAGTGGGTGAAGTGGAAGCTAAGACATGCTCCATTACCATCACTGTTTTATTCAAATCTTCAATAAACTATCACTTGGAGAGGGGTTTCTTGTATACTTTTCACCGATGTCCATTGACAAGCATGGGGATGGCTTCATCATCAATGGTTCTGATTAGAACTGAACTATTGTCATTGCATTTCTCCACAATATAGGGCCCACACCATCTTGTCCTCATCTTGCCTTTGAAATCCTTTTATCTTGAATCATAGAGTAGTGTCCAATGTCCCTCTTGGAATTTCTTTTCCCTAATAATTCTAGAATGCCATATCTTTCTCTGAAGCTGAACTACCTCTATATGGAGAAGGGCTTGCAATCTGTATTCATCCAATCCATTGAGCTGAAGTAATCTCTCCTTCTGTGCATGACTGAGGTCTAGGTCCAGTTGAGCTTCCATCCTTAGGGTATTGAATTCAAACTCTATTGACAGCAAAGCCTTCTTCACATAGACCAGTTCATAGGGTGTGAACCCGGTGGTGGTCTTCCATGTTGTGTTGTAGGCCCAAGTGGCCTCAACTAATCTGTCCACCCAATATTTTATGCTGCTACTCACTACCTTGGTTAGGATCCTTTCTAATGCTCTGTTAGTGACCTCCACTTGCCCATTGGCTTGTGGATGGTAAGGGGTGGAAGTCATGTGCTTGATCTTATGATGTGTGAGCAGGTCTTCAATCAGGTTGGAAGTGAACTCACTGCCTTGGTCTGTGACCAACTATCTTGGATACTCGAACTTGTAGAATATGTTTTCCCTTAAAATCTCAGCTACTTTTTCCCCTAGCAATTATGTTTTCAGCCATTGGCTCTAGAGGAATGTTTTCTTCTTCTTCTTCCCCTATAGGTTCTTCAAATATGTCTGGATGTTCACCTAAGGGTTCTTCATTGATTACAACTACCGAAGAAGAGAAGGTTGGTTGTGTGAAGTAGTGGGGGTGTTGGGAAATTTTATTCCTAAGTTATCTCTACAGCTACGAGGCATGAAAAGAAATATTTTTGGTTGGTTTTTTGTTTCTTTTTCCCCACACTGAAAGTACCTACAGAAACTGAAATTGTGATTGAACAAAATAAATTGCAACTAGCTGAAATGAATTTGCTGAATGGAAATTTGTAAGATTGAAAAGGAAAGCAAGGAAATGCAAAACTGAAAGAAAAGAAATTACTAGTCTACGTTTGCCAAAATAAACTATTAGCAGAATGTTGCAATAGGAAACAAAAGAAAGCAATAATCACAAAATACTTTGATGCTTCCTCGGAAACGACACCAAAAAGTGGTGAGTGCCAGTATTGTAGTAAGAATGCTACAACTCTTGGCCTACCAACTCTACTTTTATCAACCCGGTAGTTCGTAACAAACTTAGAAGCGTCAGTGCTATATGCACAAGTACTAGTTCTCATTGCAGGTTGTCACTTGGTTAGCCGGTGCGAGATCACTAGGAGCTCAAGCCAACTTCTATAGATTTTAGAAGAAGCTCTATGTGTGATGAAAGGAAAGAAAGATTACTCTATAGATGTTATTCTAACTACAGAAAGGAGAAAGACTGGAATGTAAGGCAAAACCTAGTAAACCCTAATTAACAAGCTAATTCTACTTCTGCTAAAAACATTATGAAAACCATGAAATAAATGCCATTAACTACTCAAGGAAGTAAAAAAACATCTAACCATGCTATTTATAGAAGTAAATAAGCAAAAAACATATTTTTGGATTTTATGTGTTTTTATGTGAATTTAACATGCATCTAATTTATTGTGTGTGAGTGTGGCAGCGAACAGGTGGCGCTAGAGGGCGGTTTTGGAGCTTGGGAGGATGTAGGATGGTGTGGATGGGTCTTAGGGCGTCTTGGGTGGCCTTCTGGAGGCTTTTCCCACACTTGGAATTAATAAAAAGCCTATAAGAAAAACTACAGGAGGACACAGGAAAACTACAGGAGGAAAACAGGGAAACTACAGGAGGCCTACAAGAGGAGGCCGAGAGAAATTTTTGTTGTTTTGAGAGTGTGAGAGTGGGTGGAAAATCTGAATGAAGGTTGGAATGAGGTGTTAGGTGCCTCAGGTATACCATGAATCACCAGGAGAGAGAAATATGACTGCGTTTGCTCAAGGAGAGAGGAAGAAGTTCTATGAAAAATGAAGGAAACTAGGGCAGAATTGAGGTGAGATTCGGGAGACTTATAGAGCATGGATCAGATGGAGGGTGTGATTGCTGGTAAGCTATCCTACTACTAGAAGCGATATGCTACATAGAAACTGATAGTCAACCAAGAAAATCAAGCAACCAAGGAAATGAGTACATCCTAGGAAAAATAAAGTTTTGCATTAAAATGGCCTAAACTATGATGTAAATAAGGAAATGCTGGGAAATGTTGTAAGAAAGGAAGGCATGCAAAAGGACTATTGCAAATCAGGAAGTGAACATGATAAGGAATATCTAAAGCAAAGTAAAATTGGACTATCAACCTACTAGAGAGCTGCAAATACTAGAAGTCCTAGGAATGAGGAAAATCTGTGTTTTTGGGGAATCAAGAGAGTCTTTGCCTCAAATCATGGTCCCAAAGGGAGGAAGAGAGGCCAAGGCACTATTTCTAGCCTTTTAAATATTCTCTAATCACTGCTTAACCTGCTATAGAAAGCACAAATGGAAGAAAGCTACTAAATAATCAAAAGTAACCTATTCTTAACCATAAGTGAAATACATCTAACAGCAAACTAATCTACAAACTGAAGTAAAACATACAAATAAAAGTAAAAAGAATATTGGCTGCTTGGGGCCCTAACCCAAGAGCTTCAGCCCTCTGAGGTAACTCAGTGCTAGCTCAAAAAGGATTCCGTCTTCATTATCAAAAAATAACAAGATTACATAAAACTGTCATAAAATAGTAAGCTCGAAATATGAGCAGAGTTTACACAAGCAAAAACAAAAATTCGACCCTAGTGAGGCCCTAGGCCTCTCTACTTATACATCTGAAGCTACCAACACCTTCCTTCAAATCAAGGAGGCTTGGCTCCCAAAACTCGAGATAACTATCAATCATCTTCCACTTGCTCGGCTGCCTTCTAGTGCATGATTCGGCTGCTTGTACTCTGAGCTGAATGAAAGGGGATTCGAAGTGAGGAGCAATAAATGAGGGAGATTCCCTCCTATGAGTCCTCTCCTCTGTCTACTTCGAGTTATTGCTACAGTTTGACCACTAGATCCTTGAATTTGACCTCGAAATCCATCAATAATCTACATTAAATACATGTTAGACCACATGGCATAATAACTAACTCAACTCACCCTATAAGCATAAATATAATTAGAAAATCATACAATAAGCTAAGAGAATGGTTGATTGGACTAGGTTAGGAGGTAAAATGAGCCCATATAATTACCCATTTATGAGGCTTATCACTATCTAAAGTCAATACACACTGCATTGTTACCTCAAGACAACCTTATCTGCTTGTTACAAATTCCATCATAGCAAAGCAACTAGATGAAGCTATAGATTCTTTCAACAAGCCCAAATAAATCCTCTATTCATTCCTAGTCATAACCTTGTTACAATGTTGTCTCCTATAGAAATTCAAACTATGATAGGATTCCTTTTAGCAGTGGTTGTAGGACTCCTTATGCTATGGATTAGGGCCTCACAAATTGCGGCTAGGTGAGTTGTGAATGACAGTAATTAGTAGCCTCTCAAAACCTACAAATGAGTCTTCTCTTGAAAGTGAATTAGGAGAGTTGTTGCTACATAATTTTACCTGCATTTAGGGCAACATTAGTCCCTCTTTTCTCTGTGGCTAGGGCATGGCTTGACCCTCCTTTCTCTACGGCCAGATTACTCCTTGATTGGACTGCAGATGGGGGCTCTTCAAGAGTAGCAGATCAGGCATGTGGTTAGGCTACTTAGGAATGTGGATATGAGCCTCCTTTTATGCCTCCTTCTCTATGGTTAGGATAGTGTCTAGATGCTCTTCTTGGTTATGGATTAAGGCCTCCCCTTTATTGTGTATAAGTGCCTCATCTTGGTGCATAAAAACCATCATTGGATGTAGCTTGAGGCATCCTTAAATGTTGTGGATAGGGAACCCTTAAATGCTGCAGATAGAAGCCTCCTCTACCTTCATATAGAACCCTCCTTGACTATGGATTTGGACAACGTCTAAGTCTCCTTAGACAGCACATAGAAGTGTCCACTAGGACTGCGTAGAGCCTTCTCCTTTTGACTACATCTACAGCTAGGGCATCTCCTTTAGGGCATCATATTCCCCTTTAGATATCTCCTACCACAAAAAACCAAAAAAGTGGAGAGAGATCCAAAGAGATGTGTGTCCAAATGACTTGAAGTCCACCTCTATTTATGGTGCAACGTTGAGGTTTAGTGGGGGTAATTTGGTTGCTGGTTGACCTTGACAAATTGTCAAGTAACACAAATAAATTCATATATCAATGAATACCTATTAGAATCATATGATCTTTAGATCAATCCTACACTTCTTGATGAGAGGAATCCAAGAAAAATATCATCTACCATAAATAAGATGATTGACATGGAGTTTGGCCCTAGTTACCAATATTAACACTCCCTCTCAACTAGGGAAAACTCCATATGCTAATCCATATGTGAGTCTGTACTATATATGCCATCAATGCAATGCCCTGCACTTCTTTGCTCTGCTATGTTGAACTATGAAGAATAATAAGTGATCGAGAATGTATCATACCATTCTCTACTAGCTCAAAGTTAGTCCCATATAAAAATAGTGTCTCATACCACTCTTACTGATATGAAATCAGTTCCAAGTAAAGAGAGTCTCTCATACCACTCTTACTGATTCGAGATCAGTTCCAAATAAAGAGAGTGTCTCATACCTCTCTTAATAACACAAAGTTAGTTCCAATTGATCCCAGATCAATATCATCCTAGCATAGGGAGTACGATAGTACATGATATGTCCATCGGTAGTACTATGGTCCCTATCCTCAGTTCCCTGCTCATTGGAGAGATGAGAGGTACTTCCCATGAGTCCCAAACTGCATGGGTAGGATGTCTCAGCAAGAGAAGTATGAAGCACTCATCTTGCATACATGTTAACATGGGGTATCCTAGGGGAAGGCTAAACCACTCACCCTGTACATAACAAATCACTAGGGGAAGGCTGCACCACTCTCCCTATGATTGTGTATCAACAGGAGAAGGATGAACCATTCATCCTGCCTACATAGACAACCACTAGGGGAAGGTTGAACCACTCACCCTATGGTTTCTCATTGCTCCAAGAAGTACCCCCAAGCCCCCTAGAGCTCTAGAGCTCAATGTCCATATCATACAAGACCCTTAAGAGAGAGTCTCTCCACGGCTCCTCGTTGTTCTAGGAAAGTCAAGAATTTGACTTTTCCTAGGGGCCTGATCTAAATATCGGCAATCGCACATCAGTCCCAATGTGATGGAGTCCTATTGCCCCTTGCTGTAAGACATCCCTATTAAAGTCATACATGATGTCTATATGCTTGGAGCAATCATAGAACATGGGATTTCTCTAAAATCGAATCTGCCTCTGGTTGTCACAAAAGATCACTATGTTATCCAGCACGTGTCCAAATAGTTCACAGAAGAGCTTCCACAACTAGATAGATTCTGAGGCCATACTCGCAACTATGAATCCGGCCCCAACGGTGCTTAAGGCAACTAACTTTTTCTTCCTGCTCATCTAGGATATCAAAGCAGAACCCAAAGAGAACTAGCACTCAGAAGCGCTTTTGCGATCCACCATACTGCTTGCCCAACCTACATTAGAATAACAATTCAACCTCACAACTCCAACAATGTATCTCATCCCATGAAGGATTGTGCCCCGAAGATATCTCAGAATATTCTTGGCACCAATCAAACGTGAGTGATGAGGCTCAGGGATATATTGACTCAACATGCTAACTAAAAAACATATATCTAGATGAGAGTTCACCAAGAACATCAATGCTACTATGAGTTGATGAAACTCAGAGGAATTTCACAAATCAATCCCAACAAAACTACCGCATAACTTCTTAAAGTTAAGCTCCATCGGGGTAGTCACAAGCTTGCAGTCCACCATTCCAAATTCGCAATCCAACTCCCTCGTACATTTGCAAATGAGAGGATTTGCACCTGTCAGAAAGAGGTCGTCCACATAAAGTACCAGTATGAGAGGTCTATCATCCACAAACTTAAATAAATGGTTTCAATCGGCTTCACTCCTAGGGAATCTCAACTTCATCAAATAGCTGTCAATCCTCTCACACGAAGCCCAGGGTTCTTTCTTTAAATCATAGAGATATTTATTCAATGTACATACATGAGATTATCGATCATGAATCTCAAACCCCTCGGGTTGTTCCACATCTATGGTCTTGCTATTACCTCGGGGGAACGGTCCCCTTATAATATTTCTTTTGGTACATCTTGGACATGTACCTTCATGCTTTTCTTTGAATTCAGGCATCCCTGTCACCATCCCTTTCACATCGGGTAGGGCCTTACAATGAACATTGGCATACCTATGGTTCCATTGAAGAGATGTGTCATATGACATGGTCCCCATTGGACTTCCTACAACTTGATACAATTTGTCAACCATGAACCCAAGAGTAAAAGCATCTTTAAAATTCCTTTTGCAAACATGTACCTTTCCATCAATGAATGCCATCTTATAACCTTTGTCTTCCATTTCCAAAATGGACACTAGGTTCTTCTTGAGATCGGGTACATAAAGAACTTCTTGTAAATGAATCATGGCACCCTGATTCAATTGAAGTGTAACATTCCCTACACCATTTACGAGATAGGTGGCATTGTCTCCAAGAATAATCTCCAAGTTTGTTTCCTTCTCTATTAAATTAGAGAGAGTTTCCTTGTATTTGGTGAAGTGCCTTGAAGCACCACTATCAATAAGCCAATTTCCCGAAGAGTCTAGAGGATATGTATTGGAGAGGGCTGATTTAAGATACTAATCCTTTTTCTTATCATAAAAAGCATTTGATTCTTCATACCTGGAGTTCCTTGATTTCTTGGAGGGTCGACCATTTCCTTGATGTGCGACATTCCTTTTTACTTTTCCATTGTACTTGACATTCCTTTGAGCATTGTTGTTTAAGTTTCCCCTAGAATGATTGTGATCATCATCATGTGATGTGTCCCTTCTATTTGGACACTCCCTCGCATAGTGGCCAAAATTATTGCAAGAAAAGTATTTGCCTTTCCTTCTGCCCTTAGATCTAGGCTTTCCATTGTAATGACCTTTAGATCTTGTATTGTTTCTCCCTTTGGAATGTGTGGAGAAAGTAGTAGGTTTGCCTCTATTAGAAGGAATTTCTTGCTCCACCATCCTGGTTTCTTCTTGAATGCATATCAACATCGATTATTCAAACCCCGCAATTTGATCATTATTGAGAATAGTGGTTCTAAATATATACCACTCGAAAGGGAGTCCTCCAAGGGCAATGATAGTAAGTTCCCTGTCATATATGATTTCTCCAATCGATAGAAGATAATTATTAATCTCAATGATCCTTAAGAAGTAGGATTGAATATCCTCATCCTTGCCCTTCTTAATATCATTCAACTTATTTTTGAGAAACAAAATTTGATTTACATCACTAACCTTGAACAAGCTAACCAATCTATCATAGATCTCCTTGGAGGTGTTCAAATTGGAGATGTAGGCCACCAGACGCTTGTCAATGGAATATCTGATAATCTTCTTTTCTTTGAATTCACCCTTAGTGTACTTGTTCTTTGTAGAAATTGGTGGATTTGATGGAGGCTCAAGGATTTTACCCTTCATGAAATCCAAAACTTCTTACTCTTCCAATGTTAGATCCAAAGACATCTTCCGTCTGTGATAGTTAGACTTATCACGGAGCTTGTCTTCAGATGGGAAGTGGGATGAGGAACCCATTGAGACCTTGACCTTTTCCAACTATATTTTGTGATTTCTCTTTCACTCTTGCTTGGGCTTTGTCTTCACCTCACCTCTGATACCATGTAAATTATAGGTATGTTATATGCTAAGAGCAATTTACTTCAATTTTTCATATTAGCCCAATGACGATATTCAGATTAGCAATCACATCAGCATGATAGTAAAGCACATATAGAACATAAACATAAACAATAGAAGACAAGGCAAGGAAGTGGACACAAGATGTGGTGCCAGCTAGGGACAAACCCCAATGTGGGGAAACCCTTGATCAATTCTTCTTATATTCTTCAATAGCTCAGTAGAGAGAGATAGTACAAATATACAAATAAGATATTGTATGACAATAGCAATAAGTCCATCATTCCAATAATGATGACTATTCTAGGATGCAACACCGAAAGACTTCAAATAGTCACACATAGTACTGTAACTTATCCTTTTAGATGATCATCACTACAGCAACAATATTACTCTAAATGCTTGCTCTTGCAATTCTAGATAGGTCACAAGGAGAAACTCAGTAACCTTCCACGCTGTCAGACAACTAACCCATTCAAGGGCTGCAATCCTCCTAACAGAGACTCTCCTAATCCACTCTGCTACTTAAAGTCAATACACACTGCATTGTTACCTCAGGACAACCTTAGCTACTTGCTATGGCTTGCAGCCTAGAAAAGCAGCTAGCTGAAGCTATAGATTCTTTCAAGAGGCCCAAATAATTCCTCAATTCATTCTTAGCCATAACCTTGTTACAACGTTGTCTCCTACAACAATTCAAAATCTGATAGGAATCCTTTTAGTAGTGGTTGTAGGCCTCCTTACATTGTGGATTAGGGCCTCACAAATTATGGCTAGGTGAGTTGTGTATGACAGTAATTAGGAGCCTCTCAAAACTTGCGAATGAGTCTTCTCTTGACAACGAATTAGGTCAGTTGTTCCTACCGAATTTGACCTATGTCTAGGGCAATATTAGTCCCTGTTTTCTCTATAGCTAGGGCATGGCTTGATGGCTTGACCCTCCTTTCTTTTCAGCTAGATTACTCCTTGATTGGATTGCGGACGAGGGCTCTTCAAGAGTAGTAGATCAAGTCTACGATTAGGGCACTTAGGATTGTGGATATGAGCCTCCTTTTAGGCATCCTTCTATGTAGTTAGGATAGTGGTTATATGTTCCTCTTGGATATGGATTAAGGCCTCCCCTTACTGCATATAAGTGCCTCCTCTTTCTACATAAAAACCCTCATTGATTGCGGCCTAGGGCACCCTTAGATGTTGCGACTAGGGAACCCTTAAATGTTGTGGATAGAAGCCTCCTCTAGATGCATATAGAATCCTCCTTGACTACAGCTTTGGACAACATATGAGTCTCCTTAGAAATTGCATAGAATTGTCTCCTAGGACTGCCTAGAGCCTTCTCCTTTTGACTACGTCTAGGGCTAGGGCATCTCCTGTAAGGCAACCTTTCCTCCTTTAAATCTCTCCTACCACCAAAACCTAAACAAGTAGAGAGAGATCAGAAGAGATGTGTGTACAAATGACTTGAAGGTCACCTCTATTTATGGTGCAACGTTGAGTTTGAGTGGGGGTAATTTGGTTGCTAGCCGACCTTGACAAATTGTCAAGTAACACAAATAAATTCATATCTCCATGAATACATGTCGGAATAAGATGATCTTTAGATCAATCCTACACCTCTCGATGAGAGGAATTTAAGAAAAATATCAGCTTCCATAAATAAGATGACCCACATGGAGTTTGTCCCTATTTTCCAATTTTAATAATATATTATTTATGTATTTTGTAGCATCCAAAAACCTAATACATTAACTTGAGTTAGATTATAACCTTAATACCTTTATTGATATTTGATTATAATGCGCTAAAAGCTGAAAAATAACCCAAAAAAGCTAGAATTTTTATTGGGGTGTTCACTTACAAAGCACCATGCAAGGGGGGCTTAGACACCCCCCCCCCCCCCCCACACACACCTAAACCCCCCTTGGTACAATGCAAAGAATTTATCACATTCCCTACATTGTTCCCCTTTTTTAAATTCTTTATAAACAAGGGCTTGGGTATTAAATTATTAATAATTCAAGTTGGGAATGCCTATTTCTTTTTCACACCAAGATATCTTCTTAATACTATCATACTTCATCAATGAGTCTGTAGCATTCTTTAAAGTGACAAACTTCACCAACAACACCTTCTTGTCTTCAACCCTGTCTCTTAGAAAGTGGTATTAAACAACAATATTCTTAATTTTAGTATGATAAGTAGGAATCTTTACTAAAATGATAGCACTAGGAATATCAAAATGTAACTTGCAACTTGCTATACAAACATAATACTTGAAGAAAACTATTTGTAGCCATATAGCTTCCTTACTTGCATGGGTGGTTTCCATGCATTTAACTTCTATTGTTGAGAGTGCAATTACAACCTGTCTCTTGTTCATCCAACTAACTACTCCAAATAGTTTAAAAATATAACCAATTGTAGATCTTCTATGATAGAGATCTCTAACACAGTATGTGTCAACAAAACCATGTGCATCTAACACTTAGACCATGTTAACAAAGACATGTACATATAACACTTAGTCTGTTCTAAGTTTGCCTTGGTAACAAATTGCATAATCCATAGTGCCACGTAAATATTTGAAACACTCTTTAAAAAAAAAATTAGTGCTCCTTCTCTGGTTTTGACATATACTTTCTCAAATTTATACATGGGTAATGCTTGCTCCAGCACATGTCATTTCATACCTCAAACCATAAACAACATAGCATAGGGAATAAATGACATGTCCTCATCCTCTTCTGGTGTTAGGGGACAATAATTTGTAGATAGATTTACACCAGGAATAAGGACCTTCACTGGTTCACGTTCCTACACATTATATTTCTACGATATATCTCAACATATTTCTTCTAATTCAACTAGACTTTCTTATTTTCTTGGTCTATTTTAATTCCCATGCTCAAAATAAAATTTGGAACACCAAAATATTTTCATATGAAAATGAGAAGATGATTGAGTTTTGACATCCTTGATGTTTTTTTCCAACCAACAACATATCATCAATATACAAGACCAAATAAATAAAATGATCACCACCTAGCTTGGAATGCACACAACGATCAACATTACTTCTTTAGAAATTAGGTCCCAACATATAAGTATCAAATTTTTGTTACCAAATTCTTTAAGATTATTTGAGTCCATACAAGGACTTTGTTACCTTGCAAACCAACTCTTTCCTTATCTTCATTGCAAAACCTTTTAGATGTGTCATGTAGATTTCTTCTTCAAATTCCCCATGTAGTAATGTTGTCATCACATCCATCTGTTATACTTCAAGATGAAAAGCAATAACAATAAACAAATGAGATATCATAGAAGTTTATTTTGCAACAAGATAATTTTTTTACTAAAATCAATTCCTTCCACCTAGGAATATCCTTTTTCTACTAAACAAGCTTTGTACTAATTCATTTTACATTCAACTTACTTTTAAACACCCATTTTCGATCAATAAGTTTTCTTCTAGTTGGCAACCCAACTAATTCTCAACCCTAATTTTTATCCAAGGTAACCATTTCTTTAGCCTTGATCCTCTTCTAGAGTTGACTATATTTTGAATCCACTATCTCCCTAACAATTATGGGATCATCATCGATACTAAATAAAGAAAAACAAGAACAAAATTTAGGTGGTTTTTTTCTTGGTGCTTTTTTTATTTATGGGTCCATGATTTGGTGCTTTGTTTTCTTGTCTTTGAACCTCGATTGAAGAATTTAATCCATAAGTCTATTTTCTACCAACTTCTATACAAGTGTGAAATTAAAAAAACTGACGAAATACATTGGGGTGGTCCAACATGGATATTTGACATGGTCGACATACAAGGTATCTACATGGAAATATGACGTGGCATCTGGATCCATAATTTTTATTTTGTGCCTTTTCATTTGTTATATCATCATTATTTGGATTCCAGATGCCTTCTTTCATATGTTATACTTGCTACATGGATATTCTTAGATTAAGTGTTCTAGTGAGGCATCTAGGTCTAGCTTTCTTTTAAAATATCTTTTTATATGATTTTTCTTTTTCTAGAATCCATAGTTAGAATAGATTCATGCTTTTGTGGTAGTTTTGAAGTTTCAATTTTTATTTTGGAATTATACTCTATGTAGATAAAATGATGCAATTACACTCTATGTAGATCAAATGTCTTAGAAAGTAAAGGGACAGTAGAAAAAAGGTTGAAGGTCGAAGATTTAGAGGAAAACAAAAGTTATCAATTTAACAAAACTTGATCAAGTTCTCATTTTTTAAGATGTTGCATTTAGCGCTGACTTTTATGTTTGTTTTGAAATGTGGTGATGTAACATCACCTTTTTTTTATTTTAGAGTTAAAATTCCAACATTTTTCAACCATGGGAATAAAAACCAAATATCATGAATATGAAAGACATGAAAAAACCCCTCGAAATGCAAAAGTGGTGATGCAACATCACCCTTTTTTTAGGGTGAAATTTCAAATAATTTTGCATTATGGCATTTAAGACCCAATGTCATGATTAGAAAAGATATGAAAAAACATCCTAGAATGCAAAAGTGGTGATGCAACATCACCTAATTATTTAGAGTGAAAATTCAAACATGTTTCAATCGTGGCATTAAAGACCAAATATCATGAGTACGAAAAACCCTCAAAATCAACTCCTAAAATTTGTCTTTTCTTCTTCTTATTTTTCAAGGTTTGTTTTTAAGTGTTTTCAAATTTATATAATTGTCATTTTATTTTTGAGGTTGAAATTACGAATTAATGGACATTATTATTTTTTCCACTTGTACCCACGAAAAAACAAGAAGAAGATAAAATCAACTCTAAATCTATAAAATTCCATTAGATGTTTCCTTTTTCTTTGTAAAATTTTCATTAATTAATTTCTTAACAATATACACTTAAAACAATTGAGAAAATAACTGTAAATAAATACATTTAAATTAAAATACACGATGAAATAATTAAAAGAAATTATAATATAGTTTAAAAAAAACTTAAAAAAATAAAAATCAAATTAATAATTTCGAAAAGAAAGCGAGATTCATACTAACAGTTGAGTTTTCTTTTTAATAAATGGAGAATAAATGATTAAAACCCAAAAAAACCATTAAAAAACAAAAAAACATAAAACAAAGGTTAAAAACAAAACCCCAAAAAAGTGAAATTATATAATGCACAAACCCCATACAACTTACAAAGTGTATGCAATGATATCAGGCATCACAACTCTCACTCACACTAGTTATTTGTCTAGTGGTTGTAAGCTGCTAGCAAAGACAATGGACCATGCCCAACATTGCTCCTATACACTCTCTAGGGTATGCTTACCATATATTTTTTTTTACTTTATTTTTTATTATTATTTTGTTAGATTTGGTTTTTCATTTATTTTCTGTTTCTGTAACATTTTTTTTTTTTTTTTCCTGTCAAGTCCTAATAGCACAATCGGTTGAGGATGGACCTCGTTAGTAAGTTGACCCAAGGTTAAACTTCACGGGGGATGGTTGTGCCTTGTGCTTGGGGGTGGAGGCATGCTAAAAAATCCATTCAACTTAGGGTTGGTGTGGCCTAGGGCAAGTGTAATCCCTGGGTGGCTTTGACAGATTAGATTCCTTGGGTCATGGCTCCTCAAGCCATAGGTCAAGCCTTGAGGATCACTGACAACTTGGAAAATAAAAAATAAAAAAGTATTTTTTTTGTTTTGTTTTTCTTTTTTTGAATAAAAGGGCCCGCAATTTCATTCTTATTAAAATGATTGAATTTACATTCTCATATATACTTCATGAATATATTCATATAAGACCTTGAAAATAACAAAATTAAATAAGGAACTTGCCCAAGGAAAAGATATAGACAAAACTGAATATATATTTTGACATAATCAAACCCAAGCAGAGATGTTTACTACTCTGCCAAAAACATGTGAAAATTATTGGTATCAGACAAAACAAATGTTTTGTCCATGAGTATATAAGTAAAACTAATTTTGTCCATAAGTATAAATGCAAGGATACTGGAAGAAACAACAATGAAAAAGCCAACCCAAACATAAGGATTGCTACTCCTTCGCAACCAGGTGCAGCTATTTATATCATAAAAAATAATCAATCCATGTATATATAATAAACAAGTTATGTCCATGTATATAAATGTGAGAATATTGGAAACAAAAATAGGTGCTTAGTGCTTAGCCAAATGAACCAATATATATAGAGCTACAGTTCCATCTATAGAAAAAACTTAATCTATTGTTGGAGCCTATATTATATCCTTATATGATCTATGGAAGAACTCATATGTCTGGTCGTTGACCTATCCAATTGAAGTGCCAAAGATCCTTTTCCATATGGAGACCTTATTTGGATAGGAAGTCCATTGTAACATTCATTTCCTTATAAATATGTGAGCATGAAAAAGAAATGAAGGTGTTCATGATTCACTTGATCTCCTTTAGAATAGGTAACCAAAAAATGTTCCTACAACGAATAGTATTATTGATCCAGTTAATAGTTAGCATAGAGTTCCCAAAAATGTGTATATGTATGTATCCCTTCTCTTGTGTGAACAAAAGAAGGTATTTTCAAGCTAGGAGTTTCGCTTGATTATTTGTCCTAGGACCTAAACCCATTTTAAATTTGAAACTATGTAAGGAATAAAATAAACCCTCCTCCATTATTCTATCCATTGTTGATCGAGACACCTTCAAAGTAAGTTCATGGTTTATAATTTTCAATGCATTTGGGTTTTTTTTCTTATAACTAGGAAGAATTGATAAATAGGTTAGTCTCATACTTGTGTGACACAATGTAGTTTATGATCGATGCCACTATAACTCTAGGGGCCTATGACTTGCCCTCCTCTCCATAGACCAAGTCATGACCATGGGATTGAACCTTTGATCTCTTAGCTTGCATGATTTCACATCACTTAGGTCACCAATTGAATTGCGTCCCAGGGACAATGAATTCATGATTTATTACTCTGGGGCCAACAATACCTTTTTCGTGAGGATAGTGACTTAAGAAATCCAAAACCTCATCTACAATGTGCATAAGGACTGAAATCTTAATATCGCCCATTTTCTAACCAAGCATACCCCAAGCATGAAATTAGTGATAGGAATTTGATAAGGTGACAAATAGGGTTGGAAACCCATGATAACTAGGCAGCCTCCAGATCCATCCTTTCCTAAAGAATAAAGTGTCTTAAGGAGGGCATTCATACATTCCACACCTGTATAAAGAGAGGACATGCTATGAACAAATGTACAACAATTTCCCCATTATTTTGACATATTGAACACTCGCATGACCTAGTCATGAACCTTCTTTGGAGAATATCCCAAGTGGGAACCTTCTTCATCATAGGACACCACATAATTTTTTATTTTATTTTGGGGGGAATTTTTCTTTCCATACCGCCTTCCACCACCATTTTCGCTCCACAACCACTCTATCCATTAGAAGGAAAATGAAACCCAGATTTAGAGAGTAGGATTCGAAAGTGGAAATGCTCCAAATGAGTTTATTAGTTTTATCTATTAGTTTAATGTGACCATTAGTTAGTGTTTGTAGATACTCCTACCAAGAAACTTGATACTCCCCCTCCAAACCCAACTCCTCAGTAGAAATCCATCCCTACCTCCAAATTGTTGTAAATTTAGGATTTGCATTATGCAAAAATTTGCAAAAACCTCTATCTATGAGTATAATAGTTAAAGGAGGGGAATGAAGGTGACTCATTCCACTAACATACCATGGATCGAGACTGACTCTTACCCTATCACCTCTACGCACCTGCTAGGAAAGGCCATTTCTGATGATATGCAATGAATTGAGAGCTTCCCTCCAAATAATTGATATATTCGATCTTACCTTGTCTAGCCTTTTAATCTAGTCTTCTAGAGAACTATGAGAAATGTACTAGTGGGTGACCACCAATGTCTATAAAATATGGATAAAGATTAATCTCCATCCAAATTTGGAAGCTAAGGATTTTGAAAAGTGGAACAAGTTCTTTATGCCCCAACCACATAGGGATTTAGGAAAAGAAATAGTACCCCATTTAACCCATAGAAACACCCTCGAGTCCTTTTTCCCTACCCATAGGAAGATTGAATGTAATTTCTTAATTTTTTTCATAATACATTTGCGGATCCAATATAAAGATTCCCAGTATACCGAGATGGGTTCTAATACATTTTAGAAGAACCAAACATCCTTCCCTTGAAATCCATTTATGCCATCAATTGCTTAAATGTTTCTCCACCTTAGTAATGTGCCAAGTCTAGTTCGATTTACTATAGCAATTGGGCTTCAACTGAAAGCCCAAATATTTCAAGCCCTACACCATCAGATTGGAATCATAAGGGAGAATCTAGGAAATGTGATGAATATCCTTGTTTGATAGATTATGGTGAGGTATAGTAGATTTATGAGTGTTGATAGGAATCCAAGTGGCCCACACAAGCAGAGAAATAATCTGCACAAGCACATATATCTCCCTAGCTTCTCTATTGCAAAAAATAAGAATGACATCAACAAATAAGAGATAAGTAATATCTAGAGACCTTGTGATGAGAAAACCACGAAAATATTCATGCCTATTAGCCTTAGGTAGCATACAACTTAAGCTTTCAACCACCAGTAAAAAAATGTAGAGGATATAGAGGGAAACCCTAGTGCAACCCTCTTTGAGCATGGAATAAAGGGGAAGTTTAGAACTATTTATGAGGACCGCAAAAGAGACCAATTGAATGCATCTCATAAATCAATTGATGAAATTTAGGTTGAATCCTAAATCGATAGAAAGGACCCTAATATAAATCCAATTTACTCTGTCATAAGCTTTAGATAAATCCATTTGGATAACTACTCCCTTAAGATTTTAAGTTTTTATACTGTGTATAGCTTCCCGGGCCACACTAATAGCTTCATCAATTTTCCTGCCCTCCAAGAATTTGAATTTTTTCAGGGAAATGAATCTATATAGGATGGGTTTGATCTTGGACGTGAATATCTTAGAAATAATACTATAAATTGCATTGCAGAGGGAAATGGGGTGATATTCCAAGAAGGAGAGTGGATGGGTCACTTTAGAAATAAGAGCAATGAAACTTGAGTTAAAATACAAATGAATTCTACCTTCCTTCCTAGATTCTTCAATCAACCCTAGAGATCGAGTCTCATAGCATCATAAAGCTCTAGAAAAAAATCAACACCCCAACTAGCCAACCTAGGACTTTTATCTCTTTGAAAGATATGTAACACGGCTTGGCACTCCTAGTATAGAAACCTTCTCCATTATTTCTCTACTTTCCTCTCCTTCCACCATTCTAGGGAAGTGTTCTGAAGTTTGAATTACTTCAACAATTGATGTTTTCAAAGGAGCTCTAAAAATATCTTCAAAGTGTTTTTTACACAGGTTTTCCATCCCATTAAAGGATGAGACATTGATTCCATTAGCATATTGTAGACACAAGATGACGTTCGTTATTTCTATCCTTTTGCAAATGCCTAGATTTTATTTATTTACTTTCATCTCTATTTTTTGACAAAATAGCTATGATTTTTAGGCTCCATTCTTCCTCAGTTAAATGAAGGTCAATCTTCCTTTTTTCAAGGTTTTTGCAGATTTCACTGAATTCCTAGGTGGGGAAATATCCCCCCAATGAGTTAGAAATAATATCGAATTGCCTTTCTATCTCCTCCAACTCTTCTTCCAACATTTTCTTCCTTTTTTCTATTTCCTTTATCTTTTGTTCCATTAACTTTAGGTTTTTTTCAAATTGGGTAGTTGTTGATGCATCGAAGAGGGAGGAATATGGAATCCAATGAGATTTTGCAATATTTAAGAACTCCTTTTCCTTTAGCCATGTCAAGTTCATCTTAAAAGGGCTGACTAGTTTCTTAGGGACCCCTTTTATGTTCTAAAATATGGGGGAGTGATCCAATATGTCTCCCTCACAAGTCCATTAGTTGATTAATGGGAGAGAGTCCATTAGACCTTCCACAAGGAGGAATATATCAATTCTCTTTACAATTTGATCTTCTCCTATACTATGATTCCTTCATGTAGGAGATATTTTAACTGGCCCCACATCCACCAACATACAACATGCTAGCATTAAAAAATCTGCCATGGGATCTAGCCTAGCCTGATGGTCCTAGGGTTTTGAGGGACCTAGAGAGAAATTTATATTGCCACCAATGAAAAAATTACTTGATATAAGAAGAGATTTATTGAGAAGATTTTCCAAAAAGTATTTTTTTGTTTTGGGATGGGACATATATATTAATAAACATGAAAGCATGTCCGAGAACATGGGAGGAGACATTGACCACCATATCAGACAGCATACTCCAGATATGTGAAACCTAAATTTGATGGAGTCTTTAACCCACAACTAGCCCCATTGATCTACTGAAGGCATCCAAGGTCGAAAAATTCTTTCCCTTTAGAAGGGTTTCAAGAAACATTGAGATTTGGACACTGTTTCCAAGGGTCTCAGGATACGATTTTAATTCAGGTGACCACATAGAGGTTGGGTTGGCTCTAAGTATCGCTTTGATTGGAAATTGTTTCTAGGAAACAAGGTCTGCACAAACTTTGCCCTTGGCTTTGGAAATAAAATATTTTATTCCTCAACTTTGACCTTCCATAGAGGCTAGGGAAAGTTGACCTAAACCCTAGATGATTCTTCCCTTCCAAGGAACCACTAACTTGGATTGGAGGTTATATGGGAAAACATCAGATTCCTGGATATCAGATAAGGAAAAATCAGAAGAAAAATCACCTAGATCATTTGGGCATGGATAAATAGTTGGAGTAGGTAAGGAAGGGGAAATATGAGAAGAGATACAAGATGTGGCTACAAAAGTACGTTCATATGATATAGAGACTAAAGATTGAATATGAGAAGGAAGAAAACAAACATAATTTAAAATAAGATTTGATAAGGAAGGATAGGAGACTGACGAGGTACCTTCATAATAGGGATCTATTTGAACTGGGGATTGGGCATACAAACTTAAACCCGCTTCCACCTATTCAACTACTCAATCAACATTGACTCCTATAGTGAATCTGCTACTTGGTGCCACAAACTGGAGCCGATTTTTTTTTTTTTTGTTTTCCTTTTTATGCATGGGAAGATGATCTGAAATGGGGCACTAAAGGCTGCTTTTCAGCTTACAAGAACCTCTCCCACTACAAAGCTTAAAAATTTTCCAAGACCTAGCATATGCTTGACAATTTGCAGAATTAAAAAAACTTGAAATAGGTGTATGATTTTGATTGTCCTTAACTGTTTATGGGCTTTGATTTCATTTTCTTATGCTGAAATAAAACTCAAATAACAGTAAATAAAATCAACAAATAAACATCATACACATAACAACAAGATGTGGCAAATAATCAAACCACATAGACAACAATTTTAATATGGAGTTCACCCTGATATCTTGGGCTACGTCTCCTTGAGCTCTAATCAACTCGATTAGGCTCTTTTGGATTATAGCTTCAATTATTTTACAAGTTCCACACTCAACTCCATTAGTTTACAACTAAACCAATGGGCTTAGAATGCCATCCTATCCCGATGCTTGTCCATACTCTGCAAATAGATCTAAACTTCTCTGGACTAGATTCCTTCAATCAGGCCTCCGGGCTATCTTGAGCTCCTCGCTTGCACCAAATCCCTCAGAATTCTTTTATTGTCTTTGGAATTCATTCTTCTGTTTTCAGCACACATCAGACACTAGCAATAGCTTGATCATTTGATCTCTTTGATGTTCTGAATTTCATTATAGATCCATGGATCTTATAAGTCTGCTTTGAGCTCTTTGGCTCTGAGGCTCTACCTCCAATCTCTAGTGGCTATGACTCTGTCAAGCCTCCAACCTCTGGTGGCTCTTTCTGTCAAGAGCTCTGGCTCTATGGCTCTCGGGCTCTCTGTTTGGCTCTGATCAACTCTTACACTGCACCGAGCCTTCCTCACTCTACAGACTGCCTTTGAACATCACTTAGCATTCTCTTACTCTTCCTGAGTATTCACTGAGCATCCCCAGGCTTCTCGAGCTTCTCTGAGCTCTCTCTGAGCGTTCCTCTGCCTGTCCTCTAGGAATACTCTTTCTCTATGATTTCTATGTTTTTGTAACCATTTGGTTACATTTGCCTAATGCATGGAAGACTGATCGTTCCATAAAAGAATCAGTTTACAACTGGAATGAGCCGATGGCACGAGAAGCCTGGTCGTTTGGCCTTCCTCCTGCCATAATCCCAAAAATAGCAGCGTAACAGAAATACACAGGAAAAATGCATCATGAGTAGTTTAACTGGAACTTAGAATGCATTTGATCACATTGATAAACCTATTAGGTCTATCCTATCATTACAATCACAATTGCACAAGCCGAATGCTTAAAACCCAAGAAATGGCCAAAAACATCAATACACAGGAATACACTGAAAATTTGAAATTCTGGACTTCAAATAATATGCAATCATGTTTATAATCCTATTGGGCCCGAGCTTTGATCACAAATTGCAATCACATATGTCAACGACCCTTTATATTGGGGATCCACCGATCGCCAATATCGGTACATCATATATCGCTATCGGCCCATCGCATCAGCATATTGCTATCGGCCCCCTTGCATAGGCGCTATCGCTGATCACACATCGCATTGTCGCATTTCAACAACATTTTTTTATTGTGCAATCTAATCGTTGATCGCCAGTCATCGATCACATCGGCATATCTCTATTGCAAGTCGCAATGGAATGGATCTTGGTCCTTCTCCCATGGTTTGTTGAGATGCGATAAAGCCATCTCCACCATTGATCTGTGCATCTAATCTAACAGTCCACGTGCACTCACGTTGCCGCTATCGCAAGTCTTTAAGGCCATGTCCTTTAACACATTGCTTGGCTTTTCTCTGATGCGATTTCCTTAAGGAACACATATAAAGCCTTAAGCCCATTTTTTTAAGAATTTGCCTCATTTTCTAAGGATAATGGGCAATCTTTGTTTTGCAATAAATTCTTCATCCGAAGTCCATTTTAGCCCATTCAATTTGCATTAGATTCAGAATGAAGAGATCTATGTAATGAGACTATTTCCAAGAGCATCCATTGACTTTCATTTTTCCTCTGTGAGGAAAATTCATAGACTTATAAGTCTATGTTAAATCCATTTTGGATCATGCCTTCCCACTAAAAAGCTTTTGGACTCCAAAATACTGATATACTGATCTAAACAGTAAATGAGAGTACCTCACCCTCTTCTTTCAACCTCCATACACTTGCCTTGTGTAGTGCCTCTGAACCAAAGCCTTTGAACACTTTCCTTCCTGGATGTGCTTGTCCTCCTGGGAAGAACTGTCTTCCTCCTTGACTTCTTGTAGAACTCCTGCTGAGAAGGTTATAGAAGGTAGTTTGAACTTCTCTGCCTTGATCATTGATCCAAGGTGGCTCAAACCAATGTGAAGTTACATTTGCTTCACAAAATTTTCATTTTTACATGTTTGACATACTGTCAACAACAACTGTTAACAACAACAAGATTACAGACAACAACTGGATGACCTAAAATTCTGCTTCAAGAAAAGAAACATATTTCACATCTTGTGAACACCTCCATGTCTTTACATCTACATACAAATGATTGACTAGATAACAAGCCAAAAAAAATGCCCTTAAAACAATTGACCCTTCAAGTCAAACATGTAGAAAAAGAACTTTAGGATTATTCTTCAAAGATGAAGCACTTCATCATTATCTCCATCTGGGAGACCAAATCAACTTTTTTCCAAGTCAACGCTAACATTACATGCATGTCTAAAAACAAAGTAATCAACCTTTCAATTTAATCACACATACATGTTCAAATACAAGGAAATCATCAAAATCCTTGTGTTCATGCATATCATGCTTATGCATGCATTTCATCTTTCAACTTTCGCTTAAGTACACTGTACTTTCGAAGCTGAAATGAAATATAATGTTGCAGCTATAAAGTGAGTCTCCTACTCAACCTTTCCATTCACCTTCTTGGTAAAAACATGTAACTTGCATCTCATTAACAAAGAAATGCAAATAGATGTGTTATATCAATAGACATGCAATCTTAATTGGATAAGAACTCTAACCATTTCTTACCAATCCATTTCAAAGGTCCTTCCTTTGTCTATACATCAACAACAACATGTGAATCATCTTGAAACACATCATTTATGGAATATTTTTTTCCATCCCTGCCATTCTCTCTTTCCACCTTCTTCAAGTTTTGTGGAACCATTGTTGGATTCAGAGTCTAGCACTTTTCAACAATGTGTCCTTGCTTATGGTAGTAAGTGAAACACATGTGCATCTTCTTGACAACATGATTTGCCTTGTCCAATGGACCTTTGGCTTCTTGCTTCTTTTCCTTCAAATGTTTCATGTATGTTGCCATTCTCTTCCAACATCTAGAAACATTATGGTTATCCAAACCACAAAAGGAACATGCAATTCTTTCCCATACTTCTATGGAAATTTATCATGCTTAACATAATCGAAAGGAATATGATTACAACCAGATTTATACCTTTCTTTTTCACCTTTATTACCTTCATGAAGAGGTGAACTGAATGAAGAAGTGGCTCCCTTTGGAACACCATCAACCTCTTCAATGCTTTCAGAGTTTCCACAACTCTCTGGTTCAAGTGTATGCTGATATACACCTTCTTTCTGCAAAGTATGCTTCACACTTTTGCATTCCCCAAGAATAAAATCTTCACAATCTTGAGGTAGAAGACCTGCAATGAAACTCCTTCTTGGAGTTGTTTCAATGGTCTTCATGGCAGCTTTAAAACTCTCTCCATAAGCTTTTCCATAGCCAAGACCCAAATACTTAGGCCTTTCCTCAACTATTATTGGCTTAACAATACCCTATGCATGTTTGCCCAAACCTTTTCCTTCATAGCCCATCTTAGACATTAACTTGGAACTTATGCCTCTAGTATGTTTTTCAAAAGAACCAATATAAACATCCTTAGAGGAAATTAAAGAAAAACAGGAATTGTTTACCTATTCTTCAAGTTGATACTTGACCAAGGCTTCTTTGGCAACAAAGAGTTATGTCTCCAACTCATGCATCCTTTCCAGATCCATATTTGCAATATGAAGTTGCCTCTTCATTTCATGTAATTTTTCAGAAAGAAACTGCTTCTCTTCCTTCATGGAATTCAACTGCTCTCTAAGTATGATGCTCTTACTTCCATCCTCATACATTTCTCTCACCGTATCCATCATGATGAACAAGTCTTGCTTCATGTCTTCATCAAAGAATCTTGTGAAGAAAGAAGAATTTGAGGACTCACTTGTAGAAGTTGTCATTATCAAAATGAACAAAAGAACTTCAAACAATATTAACAAAGATCTTATTCAAGAAACCTTTTGCAACAAACCTCTTGTGTTTCAAGGATTTCTTCGAGGTCCTTTGGGATAATAAGAATTCCTTTAGCCCTTCTTCCTTCTTCTCCTCTCCTGGACTTAGCTATCAATAGCTTTCTCTTCACCTCTGCAGACTCACACAACAGTTAGTTTACAAACAATCGGACAACTAAATTATTTCTACTGTTTGAACACATTTCAAGTCAAATAAGCATTCTGATCTAATACCACTTGCACCATGATACAACCTATTTCATGATACAACCTTCTCTGGTATAACTTACTCTGATATAGCTAGCTCTGATATAACCCTCTTTGAAGGTGGGGTTAATCAACTTGATGCTCTGATACCACCTGATTTGAAATGGGGCACTAAAGGCTCCTTGTCAGCTTACAAGAACCTCTCCCACTACAAAGCTTAAAAAATTTCCAAGATCTAGGTTATGCTTAACAATTTGCAGAATTAAAAGAACTTGAAATAGGTGTATGCTTTTTATTGTCCTTAACTATTTATGGGCTTTGAGTTCATTTTCTTATGCTTAAATAAAACTCAGATAACAATAAATAAAAGAAGCAAATAAACATCATACACATAGCGACAAGATGCGGAAAATAACCAAACCACATAGACAACAACTTTAATATGGAGTTCACCCTGATATCTTGGGCTACATCTCCTTGAGCTCTAATCAACTCGATTAGGCTCTTTGGGATTATGGCTTCAATTCTTTTACAAGTTCCACACTCAACTCCATTGGTTTACAACTAAATCATTGGGCTTATAATGCCATCTTATCCCGCTGGTTGTCCATACTCTGCGGACAGATCTAGGCTTCTCTGGACTAGATTCCTTCAATCAACGCTTCGGGCTATCTTGAGCTCCTGGCCTATAGCAACTCCCTCAGAATTCTTTTACTGTCTTTGGAATTCCCTCTTCTATCTTCAACACACATCAGACACCAACAAAAGGTTGATCATTTGATCTCTTTACTGTTCTAAAGTTCATTATAGCTCCAAGGCTCTTAGAAGTCTGCTTTGAGCTCTCTGGATCTGAGGCTCTGCCTCCAACCTCTCGTGGCTATGCCTCTGTCAGGACTCCAACCTCTGGTGGCTCTTTCTATCAAGTGCTCTGACTCTATGACTCTCGAACTCTCTGTTTGGCTCTCATCAACTCTTACATTGCATCGAGCCTTCCTCACTCTGCAGATACCTCTGTGCATCACTTAGCATTCTCTTACTCTTCCTGAGTATTCACTGAGCATCCCTAGGTTTCTCGAGGTTCTTTGAGCTCTCTCTCAGCGTTCCTCTACCTGTCCTCTGGGAATCCTCTTTCTCTGTGATTTCTATGTTTTTGTAACCATTTGGTTACATTTGCTTAATGCATGGAAGACCGATCATTTCATAAAAGAAGAAGTTTGCAATTGGAATGAACCAATAGTGTGGTAAACCTGGTCATTTGGACTTCCTCCAGCCATAATCCTGAAAACAACAACATAATGGAAATACATAGGAAAAATGCATCATGAGCCATTTAACCGGAACTCAAAATACATTCAATCACATTGATATCGGGTTCTTCCTGTCATCGCAATCGTAATCTCATAAGCGGAATTCTCAAAACCCAAGAAATGGCCAAAAACATCAATACACATGAATACACTGAAAATCTAAAAATCCAAACTTCAAATAATATGCAATCATGTTTATAATCCTATCGGGTCCAGGCTCTGATTGTAAATCACAATTGCATATGTCAAAAACTGTTTATATTGGGGATCCACTGATCGTCAATCGATAATCCCCGATATCGGCGCATCGCATATCACTATTTGCCCCATCGCATCGGCATATCACTATTGCCCCCTCACATTGGTGCTATCGCTGATCACACATCGCATTGTCGCGTGTCCACAACCCTTTTTTATTATGCGATCTAACCGCTGATTGCTGATCACATTGGTGTATCGCTATCACAAGTTGCAATGTCATGGATCTTGATCCTTCTCCCATGGTTTTGTGCGAGGCGATAAAGCCATCTCCACCATTGATCTACGTGTCTGATCTAACGGTCCACACGCAATCGCATTGCCGCTATCACAATTCCTTAAGGCGAGGTCCTTTAACACTTTGCTTAGCTTTTCTTTGATGTGATTTCCTTAAGGTACACATATAAAGCCTTAAGACCATTTTTATAAGAATTTTCCTCCTCTTCTAAGGATAATGGGCAATCTTCTTTTTGCAATAAATTCTTCATCCAAATACCACTTTAGCCCATTCAAATTGTGTTAGATTTAGAATGAAGAGATATATGCAATGAGACTATTTCCAAGAGCATCCTTTGACTTTCATTTTTCCTCTGTGAGGAAAATTCATAGACTTAGATGTCTATGTTAGATCCATTTTGGATCAGAAGAACACAATATTTTGGTAGGTTCCCATGTTTATGGTACTTGCTACATTTAAAAGGAACTCTTTCATAATCTAATTCCAAAAAGATAACGTCAATACCCATATCAATTGTGCTAGGAAGCCATCCCCATAGATCAACATTGATAATAATATGCACCATAGACATATCACACGAGACAAGATAAGAGGAATGGTGCTCCAGATAAATCCCTAGAAGGTTTCCAATGTCATGGAAGATGAGCTCGTGCTAGAAATGTGTAGGGAGACCACAATTCTTACTAAAAGGGGTACTATATCAATCTGATCATTCTTACCATAAAAAAGAGGCATCCTTGGTTTGTATACAATAGGTGAAAAGTCAATTTTCCAAACCTTACCTAAGACTTGTTTGACATCCTTGTCTTCATGGAAAATAAGATGCACTGATCCTTTGGCTAAAAATTTCACAATCAAAGGATTTTTAAACAATGGACACACCTTTGAATCTTCCCAAGCTTTCAGAAAAGGTGTGCCAAATTTTCTCCCATGGATCTTCCCCACCAACAATTTTTTACTTAAGACCCTTGCCTACTGGATAGCCATATCCAATCCTAGGGGCAAAGACATCTTCACATCTTCAATCTACTTAATACAATGATATATTTTCCTTTTTCACTGGACTACACTTTTTTTCTTTTTGGTTTGTTTGCCATTAGATGTTGTTATGGATTCCATGCTAATAGGCCGCACTTTAGATCCACCACTATGTGACGCCCCTTTACTCCACCAAAGCCAACCATTCCCTCAAGAAGCCACCTGATGTAGGAAAGTCCGAGGAGATGCAAGGAGGGAAAAATGATGGGGAAACCTTGCGAAAGAGGTGACCCTCGAATGTGTTGCTTTTTTCCACTATAAACTTAGGCCCAATCCCTAAATATGAGGGTCCATTATATTACAAATGAAACACATAATGCACAAAGATCCCCAAGGTCTATGGGATCAGAAAGAACCCTTGGAAACTTTTAGCTTCAACTTGACATTCCCCACCAAGTGAAAACATAGCCGATGGGAAGACAAAATTTGAGACAGGCACCTTACCAAAAGGTGGAGGTTACTTTGGATTATTGTTTTCTAAAATATAGGAGGGATCAGACCTGGCCTCCCTAACCAACCTAAGTTCCTTCCCTCAATTAAAACTATCTCCAAGAAGTGGTGGCTAGGACCATATGGATACATAATTGGATTTGTCCTACTCCAAATCTAGTAATTCGTCATCCCTCATGGGGGAGGAAAATATCATTTCCAAGTGATAAAAATGGAACCCAACAAATAAATGACCTGTAAAATAAATTTAATCTGTACTATAACAAATAATGAAGAATCTTGTGGACTATAACCAGAGGGCTAAGTTTATATATGATGAGAGATCAAATTCACCACTAGATATAGCATGAATTTCTAGCTAAGATAGAGCCTAAATTTGTAGTTAAGGTGAAGCATGAGTTTGGAGCACACATGGAAAATCTGTGGTGGCTCTTGATATTTATTTATTTTTAATTTTGGTTTTTTTTTTAATATTTGTTGGTTATGTTTTTAATTATTTTTTAAATATTAATTTTTCATAACTTATTTAAAATCAGTATAAATATATATATAAATATAAATAATATAATATAATATATAATAATATGATTTTTAAAAATTATATTTTGATATTTTTTATATATATGCGATACTAAGAGGGTTGAAGATGAGAATCATTTTCTCTTGGATTGTCCATCCTTTACCCACCCTATTCTAAATTTCGAAATCTTGTCATACTACCGACCTCTTTAACTTGTTAAGTCAACATAAATATGGTGAACTTAGAATGCTTCCCTTGCTTCGAGCATATAAATAGAATGTTAATGAATCTCAATTAATCACTTACCTTATTAAGGTCAAAAATACCATATTTGTCTTAGTAGACGTAAATCATCATCATCATTATATGACTTTCTTTGTTTTTGTTTTTAATTTTTTGAATAATTTGATTTAAATTTATTTTACTTTGATTTTTTTTATAATATTCTACATTATATTATATTTTATATATTATTTTTTAATATATATATATATATATATATATATAATAATATATATATATATATATAATATACATATAATCATATAGCATTTTTTTTATCTTTTCAATTCGAAACCTTTTCTAAAATTGCTTTTAAAATTTTGGGTTTTAATTTTTTTATTGATTTTTTTTTTAAATATAATTTTTTTTAAATTATTAAATTTATTTTTTCTTAGTTTTAGTGCGTTTTCTGGAGTTCATCGCTCTATGTGTGGTACATGGATTGTGTCCAAAATTTCGGGTGGTCACTCCATCCATCATCAAGGACCAAATAAATGATTATAAATGAGTTGGAATAGGTTTATATAGGTGCAAGGAAAGGAAAGGACCATTAGACGAATATTAGATTTCATATGTCAAAGATCAAGGGCAATATTATAAATTCCTATGTGAAAACGAAATTGTTTTTAAAAAAAATGAAATTTAATTTTTTTTTTTTAATTTAAAAACTTTAAAAATTGTGTAATGTTGCCTTTTTATAATATAATTTTAAAGAGCATTTTTTATGATTTTGTTTACATTAATAATGATTTTATAGATCATATTTTTAATGCCCTATTTGAAAAGGGGTCAATTGTTCTTACACTAAGATTTCAAATGAGCTATAATTTTAACCTTAAAAAAATAAACAGTTGTTTGTAGAACCACTCTCTAATTTCGTTATTGATTTTTAGGTTTTTCATAGTCATGATATTTGGATTTTAAAACCAATGTTGAAAAATCTTTGAATATTCACCCTAAAAAGGGAGTGATGTTGCATCACCACTTTTGTATTTTAGAGCATTTTTTCAAGACTTTCGTAGTTCATGATATTTGAATGTTTGAATTTTCTCCCTAAAAAGGGGGTGATGCTCCATTGCCACTTTTTCATTTCAGGTGTTTTTCCACACCTTTTGTGGTCATGATATTTGGTTTTTATTGCATTGGTTGAAGAATGTTTTTTCATGTCTTTTATGCAAAATATGGATTTTTAGGTTTAAATTTATTTTTTGAGGCCACAATTCTTGTTAAGTTGGTAACTTTGTTAAAACAGAATTTAATGGAAAATGAATCCCACTTCATCCTTCTTCTTAGATACAAATCACAATATAGGACATAAGGGTTGTCTAGATTGGTGGAAAATTCACGAATTCGTTGAGAATGGATATGTTTCTGATGATGATGATGAGGTTGATGTTGACCCATTTGAAGATATTAATAAGTCAAATATTCACAAGGTTTCTGCAAGAGCAACCATTGTATCCCATTATACTATGGTATGTTTGATAATATCTCATATTGATATCAAAAATTGTACAATTGTTGATTTAGCTAATAATATAGTAAGGTCATTTAGCCTTAGTGACTGAGGTGAATTGTACAAGCTTAGTTCTCTTGAAGTTTATCTAAACAAAGATTTTTTAGAGGAGTTTAAAGCCACACAGTTAAAACGTTAAGAGATACAAATGGTTTCTTTCATAAGAAATTGGCGGTATGATGATGTATCTTTTAAGACTAATGCAAATAGGTTTTACCTTATTATAAATTTCAAAAGACCCCATATATTAGAAATAACCATTCTTTGTAGGTTGTATGGATAGAATAAACCTCAACATTTTAAGTTGGAGTGGGTTCCATAATGCACCAAATTTCTTAAAAAGGTGCAATTTTCAAGTGGGAGGTTTCAGGCCAAGAGTAACTCCATGAATGAAATTATTGTTTTGCATTAATAGAGAGTATGTATATATAGAGGGAGAGGGAGACTATTGGGTTTCATCTCCCAAATACTCTTTGTCTTGTAACTTCCTTTATTTTTTATATTTACAATATTTACATGACTTTTCATAATCCCAAATATTAGGTGTCAAGATTTCCCCCCTTAATCTGAAAGGATGTTGTTGAGTCCAAGCATCATTATGAGTCTTTCAAAATTTCCCCCTCCATGCACTTTGGTGAAGATGTCTGCAATCTGCTCATTTGTGGAATAATGTTGTAGGTGGATTGTTTTGGCCTCTTGGCCAACTTTATTGCAGAAGTGTTGTCAATCAAAAGAGGAGTTGAATGTACTTGTTTCTCCTACAAATATTCTAGAATTTTCCTGAGCCACATAATTTATTTTGTTGCTTCAACTATTGCCACATATTTTGCCTCATTTGTGGAATCTGCTAGAACTAATTATTTGCACGATGTCCAAGAGACAACTCTTGATCCAAGACTCATAACATTGCCTAAAGTAGATACCCCAATTTATTTATCTCCATCGAAATCTGAGTCAAAGTATCCAATCAAGCTGAAGTCACGCACCTTTGTATACTTGAGTCCAAAATCTTGAGTTCCCTTCAAGTACTTTAGAACTCCTTTTGTAGTAGACTAATCACTCTCACAAGGATTTTTCATAAACCTAGAGAGGATGTCAACAACAAATGAAATGTATAGTCTGGTAGTAGTCAGGTAGTTGAGACTTCCTACGTCTTTTGTATACTTTGTTGCATCATCAAAAAAAATTCCTTCAATAAATGTGAGCTTTAAATCCTGTTCCGATGGAGTAGTCAAAGGATTGCACTCAGCCATGCCAAAGCTATTAAAAAAACCTTTAATGCACTTCTTCTAAGAGAGGAATATAAACTTTGGATGTTGGGTTACTTAAATACCAAGATAATAGTGAACATATCCCAAATCTATCATTTCAAAACCTTTCCTCAGTTCTTTCTTTATGGATGCAATGTAGTTATCATTATTCCCTATCATCAGAAGATCATCTACATACACCACAATATATACAACTGTTTTTCCAAAATTCTTAATAAACAAAGTTGTATCATCAAGATCATAATGTTAAAATTGAGTTTCAAAAGATGCTTAGCCAATTTCTCGTACCAGGCTCACGGTGCATGTATGAGGCCATACAAGGATTTTACAAGCTTGCATACTTTGTGTTCCTTCACAACAAATCCTTCTAGTTGGGACACAAAAACATTCTCTTTCAGATCTCCTTTCTAGAAAGTAGTTTGCAGATCCATTTGATGGAATTTCCAACCATTTTGAGCTGCTAAGGCAAAGTGTAACAACCCACAATTACAATATACATCTAATTCTATCAATTAAGCAATTTATGATCAAAACATAACTATTCTACTAATTAACATAAAATTTCTAAAAACACGAGCAAAGAAGACTTATCTATGGAGATAATATTCCTTACTTGTGATTTCGGAGTTGAGTGTTATTTGAATCCCATTAATTGCAACAAAGTTTTGAGGACGACTCTCCACCTAATCATAGGCTCAATTGCTCATAATCTTTCTACAATTGGCCAACCCTGAGCCCTTAATCAATGTACTACTATCAGGGAATCCTTTGTCTCACAATACTTTTCTCCCATTAGAATGGATGAAAGACTCATGAATCTCATCTTCCTCATCGTCCATTAAATAGACCAAACAATGGAAAGGGTCTACATGTACACATTCCATGTGTCAACATGCAACTTTTATTTATTTATTTTAAGTTTTACTTAATTTAATATTTCTCTAAATATAACTATTTCTTATTTTATTCCTTTTTACTTTTTGATAACTTTACTTATTTTTACTATTTTTATAGTTCTCTTAATTTAATTCTTTCTTATTTTATTTCAATTTGTAAATTTACTGTATTTTTATAGTTTAAAGTTTTAAATTTATATAAATTATTTAGAATTACTATTATTATTTACTTATTATTATTATATTCTTCATTATTTTTATTATTATCCTACATGGTATTCACACTTAGTTTTCCTTTGACTCCATAGTTTTCTTTGACAAACAATTATGCAACTATCCATAGTAAAATGAGATTCAATTTTTGTTGTTGTTAATATTATTAAAATATTTATTTGTGAGGTGATTGGTTGGGCCTTATTAAGGGCTCTGTAGTACTTATTTCAATTAATTATAATTTTTGGTTTTTATTTTGTTTCGTTCTATTTTTTTCCATGAATTATAATTTTTTCTCCATATTTTCAGATGAAAGTTTTAAAGAAAAATAATTAAAAAAATTCACTTATTTTTTTGGTTTAGTACATTTTACATTGCATTATATTTTATCATTTTCTATGGTTTTTTGTAAGATGAAAAATTTTAAAGAGGAAAAATTAATTAAAAAATATTTTCCCAATAATTTTTTTAGTTTTCTTACTTTTTTATTTGGCTTATATTCTTTTTGTCTTTTTTTTTTCTATTTTTTTTTCTCAAATTTCAGTTCCAACTACATTAATCATAATTTTTTTCTTGTTTACACATAGATTTTATAATTAATAACTATTATGATAACAAATTATTATTTTTTAGAATCTTGTGAGCATTTATTTCCTAATTTTATTAAGAAAATTTCATTGATGTATAGTTATTATTTTTTAGGATCTTCTGAGCATTTTTTCCAAAATTTGTTGAATTTTTAGACATAGTTTTTATATTTTTTTCCTCCAAGTATATAAAAAAATGAAGAAATTGATCTTATAACAAGAAATTGAATTCAAGAATTCAAGAAATTAATCTTCTTGAATTCAAGTTTTTTTTTTAATTGCTTTAATGTGTCTGATTAATTTTTATTGTTCTCGCATGTCAAAGGATTTGAAACTCTAGCTAGGATATTATCAGGATCCCACTTTGAAGTTCCATACTCCATTTCAGGTAGTTGGAGATTGTTCGACATTTATGAGGAGGTTAGTGTTCAATTTATCATCTATTTCAAATGGTTTGTTAATGTTGTTTTATCTTCTTTCCTCGAATAAAATGTAGAGGATTGGTCTCAGTGACCATGCAAAAAGTAAATGTGTGAATTTCTTTAAAGCGGTTTAACCTATTGCGACTTTATTCATGGTTTTATTCAAGTGACCAGAAAATTCAATCAATTTAGTACTAAATTAGAAATCATAAACAAAATTATAATATTTAGAAAAAAATTGAAAATGGCTAATGATATATTTTATTTCAACCATTTTTATTACGAATTATTCATAAATATTAATTAACATGTCTTTACAATTTAATTTAAAATTCAATTTAATACTAAATCACAAATTATAAATCATCTCAACTCAAATTTTCTTTGCAAAATAAAGAGATGTTATTTGAGAAATAACTATAAAAGTTTTGTTTCATATTCCCACGCCTTCACGACCACACACACAATTGCATTCAACACTATATCAATCATGTTCAATTCCCATAAACTTTGTAGGAGACAATTGGTTATACAAAACAAGTTTCTTGAAATTGACTCTTTGAGTTGAAACTAAGTTTCTCCATATCAATTTGAGCATTCAACACTATATCAATCATGTTCAATTCCCATAAACTTTGTAGGAGACAATTGGTTATACAAAACAAGTTTCTTGAAATTGACTCTTTGAGTTGAAACTAAGTTTCTCCATATCAATTTGAGCATTCAACACTATATCAATCATGTTCAATTCCCATAAACTTTGTAGGAGACAATTGGTTATACAAAACAAGTTTCTTGAAATTGACTCTTTGAGTTGAAACTAAGTTTCTCCATATCAATTTGAGCATTCAACACTATATCAATCATGTTCAATTCCCATAAACTTTGTAGGAGACAATTGGTTATACAAAACAAGTTTCTTGAAATTGACTCTTTGAGTTGAAACTAAGTTTCTCCATATCAATTTGAGCCAAACACTGCCAAAAAAATAAAGTTATAAAACTTC
>APFE030609653.1:140998-165998 GCA_000404065.3 Pinus taeda
ATGGCATACCAAATTAACTAGAACTTCTCTTTGAGTTTTGGGTTTTACAATTTATAACTTTCATTATCTATAATTAATTTACAATTTAGAATATAAGTTTTAATTACTTATAAATAACTTTTATTTTAGCTATTTCCAAAATTATTTTTAATTTAAAAATAAATCATGAAGTTTAAGATAACAATCATATAAGTTTTAGTTATTTGATGATGATGATGATGATGATGATGATGATGATGATGATGATGATGATGATGATGGTGGTGGTGGTGGTGGTTAATGTCCACTGAGACCAAACTTTGGTCTATTGGACCTAAAGAAACGAATTATTTAGTTTGATTTATGATTTTATTCCTATGCTCATAAATCTTGGAGAGAAGCCTCCTGAGCTCACTATAATTTTGACATCGTAAAAGGCTAGGAAGGTCAGTATTGCAACAAAGATTATGAAACTGAGATCTAATGTGGTTGTATGCAGGGCACTCTAAAGGAAGTGATTTTCATCCTCATGTTTCCATAATTTCATAGAAATGGAAGATCCTTTCCATCCACTGGTGTTTTAGGAACTGACCAATACCGTTTCACTATGCGCTCATGAGGAGTTCTTTCTAATTTAGCTATATTAATTTTCTTCTTTGAGCTAGTTAAAATAGAGAGATACTTTTGATTTTCTAGGGTGGGGTTGATGACCTCCTTATAATATCTTAATTTTCTTTTAGCTGCTAAATCTTTCTCACACCACAATTTTTCTTTGAGCTTAGAAGTAACAATAGTTTTAATGTTATTAATGTTTGGAATTGTAACATTCTCGTCGATCTCCCAAAGGTTTAACCAGGCCCTGGTGTCTTTATACCAACCTTGTTTGAGCCTTAGGTGGTTTTGGATGGAATTTAAAGCTAGCTTAGGAAGTCTATGGTCTCCTATGTTATTGAGTTTCTGTTTGCACAACAGAAGCCTAGTCATAGCTAGGCTCTCGATAGGGGAAAGACCTACTTCTATAAGGAGAATAGGATAGGGTGTACTGCTTTTAACTTTGAGGTTATACGTTATAAAACGCTTATGGATTTGCTCAATATTTCTCCAAGATTCTCTAGAGATGCTGCAACCCCAAACCTCATATCCATATAAGATAACAAGAGTGACTAAAGTTTCAAAGAGGAACTTTTTTCTATCCCACATTAAGAGTGACCAGCTATATATAACTAACTAAGATAAATTTTAATTTAAATAAATAATAAGAAATAATAAAATGTTAAAAATACTTCTAGTAATAACTAGGTTTTAGTATTGAAATTAACTTTTAATCTCATAACTAGATTTTCAACTTTGAAATATAACTATTTTTAGTTGTTTTTTTTTTTTTACGTTTTTACTTCACAAGTAAAGAAAATCATGTATAATAACAGTTATAAAACATTAACTTAAAATAATTTTAATTTAGAATAATAAAAATTTAGATTCAAAAGGAAAGTACATTCAATTATATTTAATATGCAAACTTATAAATTGAGAATAATAACATAGAATATATCTATTAATTTGCTTCTTTTTTATTTTTAAAAATAAAAATTATAAATAAATTTGTTTAGAGTAATCCATGTTCTATATGGTAGAGTATGTATATATGTCCAAAGATTTATTAAAACAAAAAAGTTTAATCTACTCTAATAAAATAATGAATTTTATTTAACAATTTTCAAAATAATTATTGTAAAAAACAATGGAATCTATTTAATAATCTTTCCATAATAATATTGCAAATGATTTTTATTAATAATTTCTATAATAATAATTGTAGAAAAATATAAAAATGTATTTATTTCTCAAATTTATTTTCATTTTTTTCTCCCCTCGCAAGAAAAATTATTAACGAATTTAATTAAATATTTTTCTCAAACTTTTACCTTAAGGTCACATAGAGTCGAGTCCTCTCTGATACTATATTTAACAACCGACAATTACAATATACATCTAATTCTATCAATTAAGTGATTTATAATCATCATATAACTATTCCACTAATTAACATAGAATTTCCAAAAACACGAGCATAGACCACTTACCTGTGGAGATAATATTCCTTACTTGTGATTTAGGAGTTGAACGCTATTTGAACCTCGCTAAACACAAAAAAAAAAAAAAAAAAAAAAAAAAAAAAAAAAAAAATTGGGGATGACTCTCCACCCAACCGGCTCAATTGATCATAATTGTTACGTACAACTAACCACCATCGAAGCCTCCAATTCAATGTACTGACGCTAGGGGAAATTTTGTCTCACAACAACTAAGTCTCCCAAGATGAAGGATTGAAATAATAATTGAATCTCATTCCTCGTTGTCTCATTAAATAGATCATATAATGGAAAGGAATCTTGCAATGCACACATTTCCATGTGTCAGACATGCAACTTTTATTTCTTATTTTTAAGTTTACTTAATATGTTCTCTTAAATTAACACTGTATTTTATTCCTTTTAACGTTTTTGGTTAACTATTTAATTTTACTGATTTGTATAGTATATTACATATAATATTATTTAGAACTTTAGCATTATTATTTACCATTTAATTTATTTATAATTATTATATTCTCTCATTATTTATCTATTTATTTACTATTATTAACTTTCTTTAAATTTTTACTATTTATTTACCATTATTTCTTATATTATTGTTAATTCATTATTAAGTATTTTATTTATATTATTAAAGGACAAATTTAAAAAACAAGAGTGCTGGTAGGTAACCTTTTTTGTTGTGGGGGAAAAATTCTCCTCATAATTGACCCCTTCCTTCTATGCAAAAGCCTTTGCCATAAGGTTGACTTTATGCTTGTCAAGTGAGTCAACTGCTTTATACTTGTTTTTGAAGACCCACTTCCATCCTATTGTTTTGGTTCCCAATGGAGGATCAACCAACTTCCATGTGCCATTCTTTATCAAAGCATCATATTCTTTCTGCATCACTTCCTTCCATTCATCATGAGAAACCACTTCTTCGAAGGAAGTTGGCTCAAAATCTGTAGAAAAATTTAGTTCACAATCATAAGAAACATCAATATCAATAGGTGAATCATGATCATCTACATCACCTCTATTTTTTCTAGTTGAGATTCTTGTTCCTATCTTTCTAACCTCATAAGGACAAACACTTTCAAGTGTCTTTGTCAGCCATTTTTGAGGACCTTTTTTAATATGGCCTAGGTTGCTCAATTGACTTAGATGGGGCTGAATGAAGATTTAACCTCCCAATTTTGTCAATCACGTCACTCAAAGTGTCATCTTGATAAGTGGATGGAGCTTCATAAGGGGGAGAGAGTGCTTCAAAAGGAGATTCCATATATTGAACCAGTACAAGGATCGCCTCCTTCAAGATGTGGAATCTCATTATCAAACTCTTGGAAACACTTTTCATGTTTGAATCTATCCAAGTGATCAAGCTTTCACTCAACAACATTATCAGTCTTGGAAGATTCAAGAAAGATCACATCTCTAGATATTATAAACTTCTTATTTACTTCAGCATAGAGACAATATGATTTGGAGGTATTTGAGTACCCTAAGAAGATACATTTGTGACTCCTTCCACCAAGTTTTAATCTTTGTTCCTCAGATATCAAAGCATAACAGGTGGAACCAAAAACCTTGATATGCCTCATCGAAGGAATGTATCCATACCACATTTCATAGGGAGTCTTGATTTTGATAGCATGAGACGAACAACTATTCTTTGTATACACAACACATAGAACTGCATCAACCGAAAAAATCAACTTAACATTCTTGGAAAACACCATTGAATGTACCATATTTACGATTGTCCTATTCATTCTTTCAGCTACTCCGTTTTGTTGGGGATTATAAGGAACAATTTTTTCATGTTTGATCCCATGTTGGCAAAGATAGTTTTCAAATTCGTTTGAAGTATATCCTTTTCCATTATCAGTACGAATAGAGCCAATATGATATTGTGAATAATTTTTAATCCATGCATGAAAGTTCTTGAATGTTTCAAAAGCTTCAGATTTGTTCTTCAATAAATAAACCCAACACATTTTGATGTAGTCATAAATAAATGCCATCATATATTTATTACCATCTCATAAGGAAAATGCATTGAGACACATAAATTAGAATGAAAGAGTTCAATCTTTGTATGTTCTCTAGGATTAGAATCATGAAAATATTATTTTTTGTGCTTTCCTAAGATGCAAGCATCATATTTCTTAAGTTTCCTAGGAATAGTTGGAAAACCAGTAATACCATTTGTCTTAAACAAAAAAAGGTTGTCATAGTTCAAGTGTCCAAGTATAGAATGTCATAAAAGGCTTAATTGAAGTGTACCTTCATCATAATGAGAACTGTATGAGAAGTTTTGTGCACGAGGAAGGGTTCCTTGCAACTTCAATAATCTTTATTATTTCATCCCAGTATGAAAAGTGAGTGATATGATGCTTTTCTGACCTCGGCCTTGACAATAAATATGTGAATGGAGTGTCCTTGCTGGAAGATGTGGACCAAAGACAACAAGTTTCTCCTTAACTCTGGAAGGTATAAAACATCATGTAGAAGAAATTCTAGAAGACCACACAGTTTGATTCTAGTGGTGCCAAGCCCTGATGGCTTGATTTTTTACTTTTATGCAAAGTATATTGCTCCATCAACATTGTCAATGAATTCTTCAAATAAGTATCCCATGAAATTAATGTGGCAAGTTTCTCCTGAATCAAGAAACCAAGCATATTTCCATGAAGCAAGTGAAGCATTGAATAAGTCTTCAGTTACTCCAATGTTCCAATCTACTAAAACATAATGACAAGACTTAGGTGCTTTACATTTCCCTTTACTGGGTGATTGACCATTTTCTTCGTTTCTTTCTTGCTCGATTATGACCCAAGGAAACTTACATGTGGAAGCATCATGTCCATTTCTGTTAAACCGTATGCAATGAATATCATACCTTTCTTCTTGGAAATGTCTTCCCCCCCTACCTCTAATATTCTTGCTTCGTCTTCCTCTTCAGCCACCTCTTCCTCTAGAATAATATTGTCTATGATTCTTATCTTTCTACGCAAGGAACACAATTTCCTTAGAAGATTGAGGAGTTGGCTTCTTCCCAAAAACCTTTTCTCTTTCAACAAACTTCTTCTTGAGCGAGTCAAAAGAAATATCCTTAAGGTTTCCACTTGCCTGCAATGAAAAGATAATGTGAATAAGTGGGATATAGTGCCATGACATAGACTGTGAGAGGAACATATATTTCAACACTGATGGCTTTTATGTCATGCATAATGGATCTAATTTTAGATGCTAAGGCAAGAGGGTTGTCATTTTTTAACTCAAGATTAAACAACTTGATCATCAATTGAACAAATTCAAGTTCATAGTGTGATTCATATAATTCCTTCAACTTGTTTAAGGCTTCAAAGGCATTTGAAAATGGAAAAATATGTCGACTCACCTCTTCATTTACTGATATTGCAATCAAGGCATAGGCCTTACTGGTCTCGTTTTCCCAAATGACAAGCTCCTTGAATAAAGTGGTTTTTTCAGGTGCATTGTCTCCTTGTCCTTCACAAATTGCTTTCCAAATTTCATTGAAAATGAGGGTGTGTTTTATTTTCCTAAACCAATCATGCTAGTTTTCTTTGAGAGGGAGAACTACTCCCATAATGGAGATGAGTGAATGCATTCCCAAAAACTATTTGCTTTCGAAAACAGACTTCACTCTTTACTTTATGTTATATTTTAAGCTTTTGTGGTAGTTTTTTGCAGTGGCATGATCCAGATTATCCACAGTTTCGTGCTCATTCTATGGACGTTTCAAACCCCAAAGGGGGTCCATCATCAGGACTAAATTAGATAGAATATGATATATGAATAGTCATGCTTTGAATGTTGGGAAAAATTGTTAATTCTATACAAGATCCCTCGTTAGTATTAAAAAAATGTGTTTAGGATCGTCTCAAATTAACTAAAATGTGAGGAATTATGTGTCAAGTATTGAGTGTCTTTTATGAATAATTAATGAGATTAATTAGTTGTTTAAAACACATATACAACAAGTAAAATTTAGATAAGTAAAAAATAGAAACTCATAACATAAATTTGATAAAGGAGTTCACCCCTCCTGGGCTACATCTCCTTGGACTTGCTTCAATGCCCATGCCCTCTTTGGATTAATGGTCGATTCTTTGATTACATGCACCTGCAATGCTCCAATGGCTTTGTAACCTACTCCATTGGATTAAGAAGACCCAAAAACCCCAGAAATGATTTTCCAAACTCTACAATTGGACTTCAGCTGATCTAGGATTGACCTCCTCTCCTGGTCACCCTAGGCTTCCTTAAACTTCAACGTATCAAAATCACATACAGAAGTGCCTTCCCACCTCTGAAACCTATTCCATTTTTTTCATAGTATCCAAATCATCTAGGAATGAGACTTATTTAGCCAAAATTGATTGAAAAATGTAGAAGTTCTGGTCTCTTCAGTTTTCCCTAGGAAAAATCCAACAAATATGGAGAAACTCCAACTAACCCCACCAAATTTGGAGTAGTGTCGGATTTAGCGGGCCTACCAAATTACTACTAAGTTAATCCTGAAATTAATTAATGGATAAGCTTGGATTAATTAGCACTAATCTCCTTGACAGAACTCGGGGACGGGGACGAAGCTCTGGTTCTAGGGTTTAACGAAACTAGTGGTAGAGAGTACCAAGCATCCATGGAGACATAGGGAGGAGGGAGCTCCACTCCCTCCTACAGTTATATGGTAGTAGACAGAGGAAGAGGAGAGAAAAAGAGCAAACCTCCAAAGCCCTGGGAGGTAAAGACAAAAGACACAGAAACTCAGAAGGCAGAAAGTAGCAAAACCAATGCAGATCAAGGGGCCCATGAAGAAGAATGTTGGGAGGAAAAAGTGGAAGAAAAAGGTCAAGGGTCAGAGAACATAGCTAAGATGGGGCCCTGCAAACCCAAGACCACAACTAAACCTTGGGTTATTCTGAATGATCCAGCTCTGCAAGTGCACATAGATCACATGGCTAACTATGCCATCATATGTAAATTTATGGGAATCTAGCCATCAAAGAAAGTGTTGTACACCTAGATAAAATACAACTGGAAACCAAAAGGGGAGTTAAATATTCATCTTGGATCCAAAGGTTTTTTCCCTATGGTGTTTACGAACATGGAAGACAAAGACAGAATCTTTGAAGGAGGCCCGTACTTCTTTGTAGTTGTTAGGCTCTATATGAGGCCATGGACGATGAACTTTCTACCTGAACAAGAAACCTTCACTTCGCTACCAGTATGGATTTGACTATACTCCTTCCCTTTAGATTACTGAATACTAGAGTCTTTAAAAGCTATAGGCAATAAATTAGGTCATTTCTTAATTATTTTAGAGACAACTCTAAGGGGAAAATATACATCCTATGCCCACATATTTGTGGAGATGGACCTATTAGGAGCCCTTCCAGATGAGGTCATTCTAGAATACTATGATGAGGAATGGATTCAAGCAGTTTTCTATGAACATATCCCGTTCAGATGTCACAAATGTCATGAGCATGGGCATCTATCCAGAGACTGTCCACTCAATTGAAGGGAGGAAAACCTAAATCCCAACAAAGGAAAAGACCAGACAGTTTTCACTAAAGTAGGAGGGAAAGGAAAAGGGGGAGGAAGGAAGACAGAAAAGAGCCCTAGTGTGAATGATAAAACAAAAAGTTATAACAACTTTGAGATCTTAGGAGAAAAAGAAGTTGAGGAAGGGGATGAAGAGAGTACAGAGAATCAAACAACAAGGGGGAAAGAAAAGGAGACCAGCATGGAGCACATTCAGGAATAGAATGAACACACGATGGACTCTTTGAATACCATGGAAGTAGAAAAATACCAGGAAATGACTCAAAGTGAAAGTGGTATGGAGGATCAAGATTTGCAGGAGATCTTGGAAAGGGAGAACCTAGAGCTGGAAAAGTTTCTAGAAGACTAGAACAGGGAGGAAACCTAGGAATAAACTCCATCCCTCAGGAGGACGTGGATAATGTCCAACAGATATTCCTTAACAAGGCACATCAAATAGCTATAGGAGTCAAAAGAGGACATGACAATCAGGAAAACAAAGGAACCTCCTCAATAGGATTAATAACGGGAAACTTAGCAAAGAATCCAGGCAAAAGGAGGGGTAGAAAAAGACAAAAGGAATTATTATTGGAGTGTGGCAAGCTCATGATTGATTCAGGAAGGATGAAAGGCCTTTCTAGTTACTCCTTTATAACCCCACCTCAATGAAAATCACAACCTGAAACATTAGAGGACTAGGGAGCAGAAGAAAACAGAGGAATCTTGGTAAAAGGATTAGAGAGGAAAAACCTGACATAGTATTCATACAAGAAACAAAATGCTCAATGGAGAAGATCTGTGAAAAACATAGAAAATGTGTAAATAGATATGAATACCTTGAAGTTAAGGCAAAGAAATCTATGGTTGGTATTCTCACTCTCTGGGATACACAAAAATTTGGTGTGATTGATGCGGAGGCATCCAGACATCACATTTCTCTGATTTTCCAACCAGTGGGAAATAAAAAATGTTACATGATCACCAATGTCTATGGTCCACAACCAATGGAGGGCGAACTTTGACTTCTCACAACGTTGGAGGATATGAAGAAGAGATACCCAACCCTACCATGGATTCTTGGAGGTGATTTTAACATAAAAAAATCACTCATGGAGAAGAAATGAGGAACTAGAATACTTGGGAGAGATTCAATTGCCTTCCAGAACTTCATCACCAATATGAAATTGGTTGATATGGAAAAAAGCAATGGAATCTTCACTTGGAATAAAAAAAGAGGAGGCCCTACCCAAGTGGCCTCAAAATTGGACTGATTTATGGTTTTAGAGGAAATTCTTCTTAGGGGAAGCAGCATTAGTGCACTCATTTTACCTTTTGGGGGTTCAGATCACTGGCCTATCCAATTAGAAGCCTCCTTTTTTGGAAAACCAAGGAACACCCTCTTCAGGTTTGAGAATGCTTGGCTCACACATTCAGATTTCCTCACAAATATTAAACAATCGTGGAAGGAAGATATTCACCTTCAAGGTACAAAGATGTTCCTGCTTCACTGCAGGCTCAAACACATTAAAGGCAGACTCAAAGAGTGGAACAAAAAGGAATTTGGTAACATCTTCAAAGCTAAAGGAGAGGTGGAAAAGAAACTAAAGGAAATAAACCAGATTCTTGTCACAAAAGGATACACAGATGAAAGGAAAGAGATGGTAGAGTTACTCCAATAGGAGTGGGACAACAGATGCCTTTAAAAGGAAATACTTTGGAGACAAAAATCCAGAGTATAATGGATCAAAGAAGGGGAGAGAAACACCAAATTCTTTCATAGATCCACCATAACTCACCGAAACAACAATAGAATTGTGAAACTTACAGATCATCATGGTGTAGAGAGAAACACTCATGAAGAGATGGAGAAAGTTCTACTCCAGCATTTTCAGAAAATTGCTGAGGAAACCTCGGAAGCTAGATACCATATTACAGAAAAATTCACTCAGTAAATCCCTAAATTGGTCACCAGAGAAGATAATTTCAATCTCAATAGATCAGTAACAGTGGAATAAATTCAGGAAGTGGTGAAAGAGATGCAAAATGGGAAAGCACCAAGTCTGGATGGCTTCAATGTGGACTTTTTCAAAGCTTGTTTGAAGATACTGAAACCTGACATCCTAGAGGTTGTGGAAGACTCTTGAAGATTCAAGAAAGTATTAAAGGTGCTCAATGAATCTTTCATAGCCTTAATCCCCAAACAGGAGAAGGCCACCTCTCCAGACAGATTTCGACCTATAGCATTATGCAATGTGATCTAAAAAATTATATCCAAAGTCATTGCCAATTGTCTCAAACCTCTCCTCCCAACCCTAGTGTCAGAGGAACAAATAGGCTATGTGGAAGGACGACAAATTTTAGATAATATAATACAAGCACATGAAATGGTTCATTCACTCATTACCAACAAACAGGCTGGAATAATAATGCAGTTGGACATAACAAAGGCCTATGAAAAACTTGGCTGGTCATATATAAGAGCAATTTTAAAAGCCTATGGCTTTCATCACGATTGGATAAAATGGGTTATGGTGCTAGTTACCACAGCTAGCTGTTCAATTCTTCTCAATGGCGCTCCTTCCAAAACCTTCAAGCCTTCTAGAGGTCTAAGGCAAGGAGATCCTCTTTCTCCTTTCCTCTTCATTCTAATGATGGAAGGATTAGGAAGAGCTATCAGAGCTGCTAAGGAGGAAGGGAGAATTTAGGGTCTGAGACTCACTCATGATGGGGACATGGTGACACATTAGCAATTTATGGATGACATTATGCTTCAAGGCACTCCCACTGTTAAGGAAGCCAAAGCATTCAAATAGATTCTGAGTGAATTTGCTAGGGCAACAGGTGCTGAGGTAAGTCTCACTAAATCAAAAATCTTCTTTTCCAATACAGATATTTCAATTCAAAGAAATCTTTCCAGAATTTTGGGCAAAGGGAGACACTGCCTGTGAAATATCTGGGAGTTCCTCTCACTGACAAACCACTTCACAAGGATATCTGGGAGCCTGTTCTTAATAAGCTAAAAGATAAGATCAACAAATGGACAAATAGAGCACTAAATCTAGCAGGGAGACTAGTTCTCAGGCTATCCTACAAAGTATCCCTCTCTATATGCTATCTACCATTCCAGCACTAGCCGGTGTAATGACCAATATAAGAAACATTCAGAGAGACTTTCTATGGGGGAAAGGTGAAGAAAAGAAGAAATGGGCCCTTGTGGCATAGGACAGAGTATGAAAACATAAGTCCCATGGTGGCTTGGGTCTTCATGACCTAGGAATTCTAAATAGAGTTCTTGGTACCAAAATCTGGTGGAGATGGCTGAAAGAAATTCAAGCCCCTTGGGGAAAACTCTAAAAGTACAAATATACTAGCGAATGGCAGGAGGAAAATCTAATAAGAATGACAGGACAGGTAAAGGCTCTACAATTTGGAATAGAACATGGGAGAACAGAGCCCTAGTCCAAAACCATAGTTTCTGGGAGATCAGAAATGAGAACCTAGCTTGGTTCTGGGAGGACAATTGGCAACAGGAGGACAATCTCTGAAGTGAAGAATTAGTAGACATTCACATTGATATCATCAACAAAGGACTAAAGTGGGTAAGTGACTATTGGGACCAAGCAAGGAATGATAAGAAATGGAGAACTTGGAAACTTCCAGATTATAGTGGAATGGGCATGTTGCATGCTCAAGCTACAACCCTTCAAGGTATTTTAGACAAGAGACACATCTTGAACTCAAACTTGAATGATCAACTAAGATGGGGAAAGAAAAAGACAGGTCTCTCTAACCTTAAGGAAGCCAAAAGAATAGATGTAGGGCTAAACCATCCCAACACTGATAAGACATGGAAAGAAATCTCAGAAAATCCTCATTAGATGAAAGTAAAACTGTTCAAGTGGCTAGTTCAACAGGGCAAGATTCTGACATGGGATAACCAAAGAAAAAGAGGTTTTGTTGGCCGCTCAAGATGTCACTTATGTAAACAATAGGAAGAAACTACAAATCATCTCTTGAATAGATGGACTTTCACCACAACTCTTTGGAATTGGGTTGGAGAAGTATTTGAGCAGACAGACAGAGATGCTAATGACATCATCACCACTTTGAAGAACTCGAGGAAAAATTTCTTGGATAATGAGATCATAAAATTTGCCTGGATGCTGACCCCGGGATTCTTAATCTGGAATGTTTGGAAGGAGCATAACAATATGATTTTCAAGGATAAATTGAGTTCGGTGAGTAACATCCTCAAACTGGTCCTTAAACAACTCAAAGAAACTGTACATATCCTAGGAGGAGAAGCTACAGGTAAACCTATTGAACAAAGAGAGGCAAGAATATTGAAGAAATTAGAGCTCAAGGTTATTCCCCCTCAGGGTTCTATGCAGATTATTAAGAAAACCTCAACAGAAAATTCTTCTTGGCAACCCCCTTCTCATGGTTTTTTAAAATTCAACATAGATGGGGCTTCAAAAGGGAATCCGGGAGAAGCAGGTTATTGAGGGGTTGTGAGGGATGAGGAAGGAAACATATAGGTCATCTTCCACAGTTATCTTGGCAAAGCTACTAACAATATGGTTGAGCTCATGGCGATGGAATCATGCCTGGAAATATTGCTCAAGTACAACATTCAAAATCTCATCATTGAGGCTGATTCAGAACTAGTCATTAACTCAGTAAAAAGGATAAGTGATGGCGTTGATCCTGAGAAAATCTCAAAACATTGGCGGCTTCTACAAGTCTACCAGAGAATCCAAGCGCACCTAAGAATGCTGAGAACCCTCAGGTCCGTGCATGTTCGTAGGGAAGCCAACAAAGTGGTGGACTGGCTTGCGAATGACGGGGTACGAAATAAGCATATTGATCTCTGTTGTTGGTGGGAGGAGATAATAGATGATAGTTTGAAGGAGGGATGTTCATCTAAAGCCCTTAGCAACTGACAGCAGCATCAGGAAAATCAAGAGACTGTATTTGCTGACACAGAGCCATAGTAATGGGGTATAGTCATTCTGGTTTCATAATGAATTGTTTTGACATAAGTGTGACCCCTTTTAGGTGGCAGGTCTATGGCGGCCTCATTAACGTGGGTAATGGAAATCTAGACATCTCAGGGGGATGACTGGATAGAGGGATCCTCTTCTCTCTTTGGCCCATGAGCCGGAACCTAGATTTTCTCGGTAACAGCAAAACCCCAACTTTCGTTCTGGTGAACAGCTTTACTGCCCTTGCAGTGGTTTCTGGTATTTCACAAGCTCATCAAGCAGGAAGCGATTTTTCTCATTTGGGAGAAATTCCACTCACCATGTAACACATGGCTAGGGGTGGAGTGGAATTACCGCCTTCATCGCACGTTAACTATTGGTGCTCTTAGCTCACACGATATGATCCGTAACTGTTGGATCAAGCGAGGATAGTCTATGGCCAGGATTTTGCGTGCAAGTTGGTGGGTCCACATCAGGGATTATGTTTCCAGTTTTTCACAAGACCTCTCCGAGATCGCGCGCAAATGGTGGATTTCGGAGGGTTAAATTGATCGAAGGTTAAGCCAAAAATGGACTTGATAAGATTATAGATTATGTTCTATTGGGTTTATTGGGTCTGTTTCATTTGTTAAAAGGTGCGCTTGTTGGCCACCCGATATCTTTCTAATCCACAGGATCATCAGTTCAAGATCCAATGGTCAGTTTTGGACTACAGGTTTGTTTTGGCGAGCCCATTTCCTTGGTTATGCTTTGTCATTTTGTGACCTTGTATTGGGGTTGGCCTGTCGTATTGGCGGGCCTCACAGCCGCAGTTTCCTTTGTACAATATTTCTCTTTTAAATTGAATAGAAGGATCGACTCTTGCCTTAGCAAAAAAAAATTAATGCTAATCTCCATTTGGTGCATTAAAATAGTGGTTAGCATAAGCGTTGGCTCATAGTTTTGAGTGTTGGTCATATATGGAGAGGGTTGACTCGCTACCTCCAACCTTAGGCACTTTAAAATTTAAATAGAAAATGTGCCCACCATATCTTAAATAACATGGTGGTGGTATAGTTGTGAGGTATTGGGTTTGTGTGGGTGGGGTTGCAAGTTTGATTCCCTGGCTTGCCAAAACAACATTTTACTCGAACTTTGAGAGGGCACATGGCAGCCTTCGGGCTTGCCACGTGTTAGCCTCTCATTGGTCCACCTACAATGCACTTGACCAATAATGTGTTGAGAATTGTCAAAATTTGATTGAGCCATATGTCAAAATATTCCAAGGAATATTTCTTGAAATATTCTTTTTGTTGACTAGGTTGTATGGATGCTTAGTCAGCATCCCAATCAGCCTGTACCCAAAATTTGTGTGTTTGAAAAAATGATCAGAACGCGATATCTTTCACATACGAGCTATGGTTTGAGTGAAACAAGTTGCGTTTGGATCGTATCACTGAGAGGGATGCAGTAGTTAGGTTTTGAGATATTCCAACCACTTTGATTTTTGAGTTAATTTTTTACCCTAATCCATATTCCGGTCACTCCTTCCCATTGACAGGATTTTGGACCCACAAAATTTGGTTATCTGATGAGAGATGAATACTATTCTCCTTCCCAATTTCTATCAATTGATTCTACTTGGAAAAGTCTCCATGACAACCACTTGGGTTCACTGACATGCCTTGCCTGGCAAATGGCTTGGCACTTCAACCAATGTTCTCCTTTTTTTGTTGACCCAATCCAACACTTGTTGGTTGTTTTATGATTAAACACCCTGTTGTACCAAAGAAATCCCTCTGTGCTTAGAAAGTAAACTGATGGCCTTTCCACTGAGAATCATGTTCCTCCTTTGCAACACATGCATTCGATGCAAGCTTCTCCTTGGAAACTAATTTTCCAAGTTAAGCCCGTCTCAGTGAACTACAACAATGAGTTCCAATACCAGTAATAAAAAGAAAGGAAACGACCATTGTTTTACCTCCACATTTCCAAATCCACATCTCGAAGAATGCATTCGCTATCTCTTTCACTTCTTGGCGTCAACACATCAAATGATTTACAATGGTTGAATTTTTTTTTGGCATTTTTCTCCACTTTTGCTTCTTGATTCCATCATCCTCTAATATTAAAATTCTACTAATGTCATGATTTGAGAATGAAGGCTAATCATGAGCCTCTTTCTCAAGCATGGAACTTCCAAAATCCTGTGACATCTGGTCACAAGAAACACCATTAACCTTGAGAAACGCTCATGCAATAATATAAGTTGACGAACTATTCATTTTGCTTCTTCAAAACAACAAATGTCACATCATGTGAACATCGCCATGTACTCTTACATCTTGGTGTACAAACCATCGACTAAACACAAGTCGAAAAAACATGCTTCTTTAAACAACTGACTTTCAAGTCAAGCAAAAGCATGTACAAGAACTTGATGATTTACAACAAGAATTCCACATTCTCATAAAACAGTTTGTCACATCTCCCTTCCATCTTTGGAGACAAAATCAAATCTTCCAAGTTGATATAACATACATGTAACAATCAATCAACCACACAAGTCGACACTCATGCATGTGAAAATGATCAACATTCTCAAGTTGACAACATACATGTTAACAAAGCAATCAACCAACACAAATCAATCACTCATGCATGTTCAAGCAAAATGAAACTATTAAAAATTCTATTGTTCGCACACACAAACTCTCATGCATTATAACAATTCTCAACTCTCTCACAAGTACAATCACAAGTATAAGAATCCCATTGGTATGTACCAGTACTTAAAGAGATGAAATGACCAAATTTGCTACAATAAAGTGAGTCAACATACTCCACTTTCGAACACCTTCCTGGTGTAAACATGCAAGTTCAGGAATGCAACATGCATGTAAATTTGTAGTTGCAAATTGCCATCTTTACTACATCTAAGTGAGTCAACATAGCTATACTTTTACATCTTTCTTCATACAATATGCAACATAATTTCAGGAGAAAAGAAATGCATCCAAATAATAAGTAAATGCATCAATAAGGCAAGATTCACATCAATTATCAAAATAAGTGCAAGGACTTAATTGGTTAAGAAATCTAACCATCTCTTTCCAAACCATTTCAATGATGCTTCTTTCAATTGCACTTCATCATGTGTATCATCCTAACCCACATCAATTATGGAATCCTCTTTTCCATTCTTGTCAAAATCTCTCTCCACCTGCTTCAAATGTCGTGGATGACTTGTTGGATGCAAAGTCCAACACTTGACTACAAGATGACCTTGCTTATGGAAGAGAGTGCAAGATAATTGCATCTTCTTTTCAACATGGTTTCCATTATCCAATGGACCTTTGGATTTCTGTCTCGTTTGTTTTGAAAGTTTCGTGTGTATAGATATCCTATTCCAACACCTTGAAACAATATGGTTATTCAAAACACAAAAGGGAACATGTAAATTTTCTCCAAATCTTATGTGAAGATTCACCATGTTTATCAGAATCAAAAGAAACTTGATTAAAAGCATATTTATACCTTGCACATTCACCTTTGTCGCCTTCTTGAGGAGGTGAATTTGACGAGGTAGTGGCTCTCTTAAGAATACCAGAAATGTTTTCAATGACCTTAGAGCTTTCAACATCCTCTTGTTTTCCATTTCCACTAGTTGCATGCATATGAGCATCTTATTGCAAAGTCTGTATAAAACTTGTTCATTCCTCTTGAACACAAACTTCACAAGCTTGAGGAATTAGCACGTAATTAAATTCCTTCTTGGAACACCTTCATGTGCCTCCTTGGATTTGGAGCATTCTCCATCATGTTGTCCATAACCAAGACCCAAAGACCTACTCCTTTCCTTAACAACAATTGGCTCAATTATGCCTTGTGCATGTTTTCCAAACCCTTTACCTTCATAGCCCATCTTCATCAATAATTTGGACCCTATTCCTCTAGTGTGTCTTTCAAAAGCACCAAAACATTCATTTTGAAAGGAAGTTGAAGATAAACTTGAATTGCATACCTCAATTTCATGCACATACCTGGCTAGGGTTCCCTTGGCATCATCGAGTTGAATTTCCATCTCGTGCATCTTTTCAAGAAGCTCTTACTTATTCTCCTTCATGGCCATCAACTCCTCTTCAAGTATAGTGTTCTCCTTCCTATCTTCATTCATATCTTGCACCATGTCTCTCATTATGATAATCTATTGCAACATCTCTAAATCAAAGAGTATTTCTAAAGAAGATGAATTCGAAACATCTCTTGTTGAAGCTACCATCACACTTGTAAGGCATAAAAATTATTCACAAAGCTTTAAAAAGTTTCTCAATGAAGAACCATCTCAGGCCATTCAACTTACACACATAAACTTGCACACAGATAAATTCTCTTTGCACAAATACAAAACAAATAGCTAATTTTCTAGCTAACCTTGGCAAACCATCTCAGGGTTAAAATGAGCTAACAGTGGTTTGATACCAACTTGCTCTGAATGTTGGGAAAAATTGTTAATTCTATGCAAGCTCCCTCATTTGTATTAAAAAAATGTGTTTAGTGTCATCTCAAAATAACCAAAATGTGAGGAATTATGTGTCAAGTATTGAGTGTCTTTTATGAGTAATTTATGAGATTAATTAGCTATTTAAAACACATATACAACAAGTAAAACATAACAACTCATAACACAAATCTGATAAAGGAGTTCACCCTTCCTAGGCTACATTTCCTTGGACCTACTTCAATCGCTAGGCCCTTTTTGGATTAATGGTCAATTCTATGATTACATGCACATGTAGTGCTTCAATGGCTTCGAAACCTGCTCCATTGGATCCAGAAGACCTAAAAAACCCAAAAATAACTTTCCAAGATATGCAATTAGACTTTAGCTGATCTAGGCTTGACCTCCTCTTGTAGTGGCCCTAGGCTTCCTTAAACTTCAACGTAGCAAAATCACATACATAAGTGCCTTTTTCTACTTATGCAACCTGTTCCATTGTGTTTAGAGTATCCAAATCATCTAGGAATGACTATTCTTTAGCCAAAATTTGTCAAAAAATGAAGAAGTTATGGCCTCTTCAGTTTTCCCTAGGAAAACTCCACCAAATCTGGAGAAACTCCAGTTAACCCCGCCAAATTTAGAATGGTACCAGATTTAGTAGGCTTGCAAAACTACCACCAAGTTAATCTCGAAATTAATTAATGGATAAGCTTGGATTGATTCGTTTTAATCTCCATTTGGCACATTAAACTCGTGGTTAGCATAATTGTTGGCTCCTAGTTTTGAGTGTTGGTCATATGTGGAGAGGGTTGGTACGTTGGGTTGGCTCCTTACCTCCAACCTTCAATGCTTTAAAATTTAAGTAGAAAATACACCCACCATATGTTAATAAACATGGTGGCAGTATAGTGGTAATGCGTTGGACTTGTGTGGGCGAGCTTGCGAGTTCGATTTTCAGGCTTGCCAAAACAACGTTTTACCTTACCTTTGAGAGGGCATGTGGCGGCCTCTGGGTTTTCCACGTGTCAGCCTCTCACTGTGCCACCTAAAATGCACTTAACCAATAACATGCTAACAATTGTCAAAATTTGATTGAGCCATATGTCAGAATATTCCAAAGAATATTCCTTGGAATATTTTTTTGTTGACTGGGCTATACGGATGCCTAGTCAGCGTCGCATGTACCCAAAAATTTGTCTTTTTGACAAAACGATCAAAATACGATATCTTTCTCATACGAGCACCATTTTGTGTGAAACAAATTGAGTTGGGATCGTATCTCTGATATGGACATGGTCATTCAGGTTTTAAGCGATTCCGAGAACTTTGATTTTGAAGTAATTTTTGCTCTAATAAGATTCTCATCGAGTCACACCACTATACAATTTCATTACCATATATAAAGAAATTGAATAACACATCCGACACTACATACCACTCAAGGCTTCCTTCAAAAATGAACTCAAATTTTATATGCCATATTCACTCTCATATAATACGTTATCATTCATCACTTATACATTTTAAGTAATACATTCACTCCATTCAAATTATATGCACATTATGAAGAAGCGTGACCGTACGACATAAAAATTTCAAAGCATACCATGATACACCATGTATCATAACACACCACTCATATGAACTCAATGCACTTTCATTATACCCAACATTCATGTACATATGAAATGATTTATGCCGTTGACATATATCATTACATCTCACACCAATTACAACACACCAAATAAAAGAATTCAACACATAAACAATCTTAGTCTTACACACGGTCTCATTCCATAGATTTGCATAGGCATGAAAAATAGTGAGCATACCTCACTGTTAGGCAGACAACATTCATCGTGAGGTCTGAACCCACGACCATATTTCAGGCAGCGTTTAGTTCTCAAACCGGTTGTACCATATACGATACAACTCGGTAATAACAACATTTTCAACCAACGTCCACTAGTGTCCAGATGAAGAGTCTAAAACTCAGCGCAACGTTCAATCCTCCAGAAAATTCAATGCTCAATTGCATAAACTATTCAACGCACTGACATAAACCCTTTGTATTCCTTGACTAGCGTAGATAACATAGAACTCAATGCGGTGCACATATAATCAAGGGATAGATTCACTATTTAATACACAATATATGAGTTTATTGCACAACGTTCGTTCACCGTTCCATGTCAATTCAATGCGTCACCACTATTTTCCTTTGAACCAATGTTCGAGCTTCCACTAGAGTTAAGAATATACGCAAGAACATGTTTCAGCGGGAGAAGAGAAAAAAGGCACGAGATAGGTGTTATTAGAGAAATGCTAAAATGGGACCTGCACTCTCATACCACACCAAGATAGGACTAACTCCTCAAATGAAATTGTTGTTTTCAAATAAGGGAAAATGTGTATATATACAATGAGAGGGAGGCTATTGGGTTTCACCTCCCAATGTCTTTTCATTTTCGAACTTTCTCTGTTTTTTCTATTTATAATATTTATACAATTTTTCCTAATCTTTTGGATTAGGTATCAAAAGCAAAAAATGATTCCAAACCATACCTTTTAAAATAATACACAAAAGTTATTGTACCATATCCTTTAATTTAGAGTCCACTTGTACAAAAGGAGGTGTGACACTCAAGAGCTAATTGGATGACAACACTACAAGAGTATGACCCCGAAATCAAACTTGTTAAAATAGTAAGAAGTCAAGAATTGTGTAAATTGATAACAAAATCCAAAGTTTCTTAGATAGAAGAAGAAGTAGTATGGGAAAATGAAAAGAAAGTATACAAACATCAAATTTAAAACATTCTTTCTTCTATAAATTTATGGTGTTGTGAGTTGAAGTACTATTTAATATATTGCATTTCACTGCAATATCTAGAGGCTAAAAAGAAAAGGGACTTCAGGGTAAAATTTGTTCAAGACCAACTAATTAATGAAGTGATATTCAAAAAATACTATGATAATGTTATTGGTTAGATGCTTGGAAAAACAAGATACAAAAGGAATTTTTGAAAAGTTAAATGATGCACTAGTAGGACGTCATTTTAGTGGTGATACCATTGTACATAAATATATTACATGTTGTTTATCAAGGGAAAATTATATTCAAGGATGCACATGCCTATGTTAGGAAGTGAAAATTTTTCCAAACATTTGCAAGAAGAGAGAAGAATCCATCTTTTTCTTTACATCCAATCATGGTTGAAGGCCAATTTGAGTAATGAGATTTAGACATAATTGGGGATCTCACTTCAAATTCAACACAACTCCATAAATACATATTAATTGCAATATAATACTTTACTATATGGATAGAGATTGTACCGTTGAAGATAACGAATGAAAACTAGGTAATATTTTTCTTGAAACAATACATCTTTACCAGATTGAATGTTCCAACCTCTCTATTTTTCGATAATGTTACTTATTTTTAATCTTTGAAATTAATTATATTTACTTTACAAAATGGCATAAATATTAAATGTTCTATTAATTATTTTCCTCACAATAATAGTATAGTGGAATCAATTAATAAAAATATAATTTAGATCGTTAAAGAAATTGTACAAGAACATTAGAAAAATTGGCACAAAGTAATTCCAAATGCATTATAGGCATATAGGGTAAAATATAAGGATGCATTAGAAATTTATCCTTTCTTCTTTGTTGTGGCAAGGAATCTATTTTACATCTTAGTATTTTCTTAGCTTCATTATCATTAACCCAATACTCTAAGGAAGATATATATCTTGTTATCCAAAAAAGAATTGAAACTTTGTTAAGATTAGAAAAAGAAATGGAAAAAGCCAAAAACATACTTTATGAGCATCAACAATTGATTAAACGATGGCTCTACAAGAATTCCATTAGTAACAAAGGTTTTCGAATTGTTGTTTTTTAAATGGGATAAGGCCCATGAAGTTAAAGATAAATATATAAATTTGTTGGGGACCATTTAAGAATTCTAAGAAAATTGGTCCTTCAACTTATATTTTGAAATCATTGCAGTGAAAAATTGAAAACTATTGGGTAGGTGCTATATTATTTGCATGATTAATATCTACCACAAAAAAATTTGTGTGGTTTTTTGCATCCATTTTTTCCCGCGGTATTGTTAAAAGTGGTCTTGTGGTGCATGGTGGTTTTTCTCATAGTTTTGTAGTTTTTATTAAGGAACTATAGTTGGATTGGTGGTTCATGTATGCTACAAGATTTATATTGTAATGTAATACTATACAAGAAAAAGTTAATAAAAAGAACATGTTAGTCTTCCTGGTTTTGGGTTCCGATGATAAAATATCTGTGTAAATTTGTGTGTTTACCATTGTATATTTTTTGTTTTTATTAAGAATTTGTTTTTAGAAAATAATTGTACAGGGTTAAAACATACAAAAAACTCCCCACAAATGGCCAAATTTTAAAAGCATATTTTTTGAAACTACTTTTTGGTGGTAATTTTAATCAAGTACATAGTTAAGTTTTTTTTTGGGGGGCCAATGGTGAGGCTAGATCATGGTCATGTCCAAGAATATCCCCTGAATAAGGTGGGGAATTGAACCAGTGAATTAAAATCTAAGAGTTCCTTAACAACACGCCCAATTTCCGTCTATCCAAGTCCCCGTGGACATGTACATAGTTCAGCTATTTTGAATATTTTATTTTATTTTTCTTGATTTCATTTTTTTAAGCATTAATCCAATTCTCAATAAAATTGACTTATATAGTTTTTCTTTCATTAATTTAGTGTTATGATGTTCTCATTTTATTATATGATACGTTTGAAGTATTTAAACTATTGTCAGTTTAGCTTTAATTATGTTGAGAAATCCATTAGGGTGGAAAAAGAATTGATTTCTCTGAGTATGCCATTATCTTGTGATGTTTTATTATTAGATCTTCTTCTTTCAATTTATTTTTTTCTTATCATCAAGACTAATAACAATCAATAAAAAGAGGAGGACTCAAGATATAGGCACACTTCCAGGGGAAAACCCCTATATAGGGAAAACCCAGTCAATAAATTCTTATTTCAGTAGATTTAGAAACAAAATTGAGATGACCAAGGTCCTCATAGCCTAGATGAAAGACTTCTTCATCGATTAAGTCAACCTTATTATATATTGCTTCAGTTCTCAGTTCTATTTTCAGTATTTCGTTCCACAACACTTTGTTCCTACAAACATAATCCTTCAACCCTCGACAAACTTTAGTACTATATTTCAATCTTGAAATGATGACATACTTTGGTTCTATGTTAGCTCAATCATACTTCGTTCCTAAGACATCATATTCTTGTTTTGGTTATGTAGAAGTCTAATCATGTTTCAGTCATATGGTAGCCTTTTCAAACTCCGATCTTGTAGTAGCCTCTCCATTATTCGGTCTTGTGACATTCTGGTCATACTTCGATCTGATGAATCCTTCTTCATACTTTGATACTAAGATCCTAGTCATACTTTAGGTCTATAGTGGCATAATAACTCACTGTTGTAACATTCCTTATAACAGAGATACTTTTGTCCTATGGTGGTAGCCCTAAACTTTGGTCCTACAATGACACTTTGACCTTCTGCACCATCGAATAATCCTTGACTGCAATTCATTGAATTTCCATTTTCTCTCTTTGTTGAGTGAAGTCTACATGCCTATTTATAGTTTCCTTCCACTGAAGATGAGCCATCATGAGTTTGTTTGAGAACTTTACTTGTATAATATTAATTTGGAGGCTGAAAACAAGGTGACTTGATGGATGAAGCCTTCGAAAGAACAAAATAGATTTTGACTTGGAATTTAGAAATCCTAAAAGCCTACAATGGAGGCTTGACCTATGACAATTTACCCAAGCATGAAACCCACACTTTAATAAGTGTATTTAATTAATAATAAAAGCTATTATGCTTTCTTTTGATAAATATATTCCATTATGACTCAACTATAATTATGAAGACCAAACCTATTTACATTCTTCAACACTCCCTCTTAACTACGAAGGTATTCATACTTACATATATCTATAAAGGTACATGGAATATCTCAAAACACATTATCTATGAATATTTTAGGCACTTATGGTGCCACAAACTAGATTCTTAATTAGGGAAATCTATCCAGGTGGGACTAAGATGGACTAAAGATTTTAGCCTCTCTATATACCATTAAGCTTACTTACTAACCATCAACCCAATGAGATAGGTGCGTAATGCAAGGTCATATCTCTATGACCAACACTACCCTCCCTACTTCGTGAACTAACCATCAACACATATGTCGGCCATATGTCCTCCTAGGAATTTTGGATCACACAAGATGCCTCCTCAACTCTCTTCCAAACAGTTTTCGTTAATGAAATTAGTAATATCAACCAAACCAAGCATGCTTCTCAAATATTCAGACTTCTTATTAGGAAGAGACTTTGTTTAACACATCAACTACTTGTTCGTCGGTCAGAACATACTATAGCTTCACGATCCCATCTGGTACCAAAGTTATAATATAGTGGTTTATACACTTCGTCCTTTCATGGAACATGATATCTTCAAACTCCTTAATGTTGCTTTGATTATCACAATTTATCACAATAGGACTTAGAGTTTTCTCAAACAAATCTGACAGAAGTTTCCTCAATCATATATATTCCTTTCTCACTTCACATGCAACAACATATTCTACAATTATATCCTTCTTTCCTTCCTTCAGTAACACCTTAATATTCTCAAATTTCTTCTTCCATGTATCCATCATGATTATAATATGACCTCCCTCTCAACATGGGAGATATACCCTTTCTTTTATTCAGGCTCCCTCTTAAATTATGGAGATTAACTTCTTTCTATGTCATTAGAGAATATTTCATGGCTTCCATCCTTCTTCATATAACTTTCTTCATCATGCTTATCAATCAAATCAAATTTTCTTACGAACATCTTCATCATCTTGAATATTATCTACCTGCATGACTTAGACAACAAGTACAACCAAATACATATATTGAAGCATGGAGTTAAATATATCAGAATCATACAATAATGAAAGCATTAGAATTTAGATATCAAATACCAAAACTTAGTCATGTTCATAGTCAACAAGAGACACGTACTTCTATACTTCAACTTCTTGCTCGAGTTAGGTTATAAACCATAGATCACATCAATAACTCAAAGAAGGTATCAGTCTCATTGTAACTAGGGTCTCAATATTACTTCCATAGATATGACATACTCTATTATAATATATTACAAACCATAGAAGCAATTCAACCAAATATTTCTACAATGTATTCAACAACTTTAGAACTCATATGTTAGACTTCTACTAGGATTTAATGCAAAACCCTAGATTCCATCTTTGAGACACTAAGCCTCAAATGTCAACAATCAAAACCAATCACAACACAATCTAAGGTTTCAACTAAATGACCAACTTCTACTAGGGTTTGTTGTAAACCCTAGATTTTATCACCATAATAGAAACAATATCACCATATCATAGAATATCAAGCTTCTACTATGGCTTAGTTAAAAACCCTAGAACTTATCAACAATTAGGTTAGCACATATACATATCTAGGATAATCATGCGCAAACATATATTTAGAAAAACCCAAGACACAAATATCAATACATTTAAATTCAGACATATAACAATCTTGATTAGGCTAGGGCTTTGATCAGACAGACAAACATATACCGTAGGGGTTCCTTCCAAGGAGCTTACTTTCGATACATAAGGGTTTTACTCATAAACCCTAATTTACTAAAACCTCAAGGTCTAGGAACACATTACCATCCAACCCTAAAGGACTAGGGTTTCCATAATAGTACTAAAAATCCAAACATGACATTACCATCAAAAACCCAAACATTAGAAGAATAGTATTTTCTATATTTCAT
>APFE030609653.1:168498-197155 GCA_000404065.3 Pinus taeda
GTATAACGTCTTATTTTGAGATATGACGTTTTTAAATTTTATAGGAAATTTCTTATTTAATATTTTCATATAAGGTTCATTCATTTTCACATAAGAAATTAACATTAATAAAGATTAGAAATGAAGACAAACTTTTGAATCAAGTTTTTATGCTGAAATCATTTGTTAATAAAAATAAATCATGTATCACCCCACTTATTATCATCCAAAATTGCACACACAATATTTACATATAAATGAAAAGGGTGAATAATAATAAAAATAGGACGTTGAAGGCACAAGAAAATAGTGTGGGAAGTACACGTAAACCGATTAAGGTTATGGGCACTTGTTTATAATGGGCCTATGTTTGTATGAAACGAATTCATCTTCATTAGGGTTATGGACTTTTAAAGGTAGGGGTTTGTGCTTGTATGATACTAAGGAATTTTTATTAGAGCTATGGATGCTTTCGAGCGACAAAGAAATATTAGGTAAAATGTAGATGAGAAATACATGTTTGGAAATATTTGTTTGCTATTAAAAATAAGGTCCTTTCATTTAATTCATGATTAATTAAATACTCATTATCTTATTTTAAGAATATCTACAATTACTTATAATCAAAAAAATAATATAATAAGTTAAGGATACTCAAGCCAAAAATTTATTCTTACAAAATATCAAGTATTAGAGAAGTACCCATAATTATAGAGAAATCCTTAAAGTTAGAATAATTTTTAGTTTTTGAAATGTAAGCCATATATGGATAATGAAAAAGATAATTTTTCCTTATATATTCTAGCAATTTTAAATTAATTTAGATATATTAAAATATTTGAAATTAATTTATTTTATATATTATTTACTATAATATATAATTTACTTATTTATATTATATTTATTAGTTTATTTATTCTATTATAATATTAATAATTAAATTTTCATATATATATAATATCCTTATCATAGTCAAACTAACCATTATCCGTTCAAATCGAGCTGTTGTCTTTTTGAGCCGTTACCTTATCGAGAAATTTGAGTCATTGGATATTCTGCCCTATCTATTTAAAAGTGCATAGCGAGATCGGCTCATTCAACTTGTCTTGACGATAAACCACACTGGTTGGTTCGAAACGACAAAAGTTTCTCTATGTGATTTTCACCGAAGAACCTTCAAAAATTTGATATGGATCACAGAAGTCTCAATTCAATAATTTGTTCTTCGAGTGTGTCACCAATGGTTGTAGCCTTTGCAATGATTGCCATTATCCTATCATATTTTCATAAAATAATGAGGAGCATACCATTTTTTTAAGTTGTTTTTATTTTTATTTTACTAAAATATCATTATTCATTTTGTCTTCCCCCTTGTAATAAAACACCTCCCCCTCTAGCCTATAGGAAAAAGTAAGATATTCGATAGGGCCCAAGGCTATAAAAAAGGTTCAAAGTCACGAGCTCAACATGTCATTTATGGGAATTGAAATGGGTGGGATGGATAACTTCCTCCCAACCACCTAAGATAAAACCAATTGACATTATTAATTTTGTCTTTATATAGTTTATAAATAAATTTTCATTACCGATATATTTTTGTTTTTGAAATTTTAATTTTGTAATTTTCATGATTTTACTTGTTTTTAGTATCAATTTGATCAAATTTGTGAAAGGTTATTTTTTCTCTTTAATTATAATTTTTTTTTTTTGTTAAAATCTAATTGTAAAATTGCTTAAAAATAAGCATAAAACTAATTTACAGTAACTTTAATTTGGATCTAGGATTTCAATTACAGTATGTTATAACATACTATTCTTCTGTATCTCAAATATCTAGATTTTGATTATCCAGATCTGAATAAACCATTGCTTTGTATTTTATAGAAATTTTAGATGTCCAAATTCCATACATCCAAAATTAGACCATCTTTTAATTACATGGTGGGAAAAATATTAGACATGTTTCTATTTTTATACCTATTGAGAGCAGTGTTATATTGTTTTTTGGTCAAAATTTTTGAATTTTATTAAAACCAAAAAAATATTATGATTTTTTTATAATGTTTTCAAAAAATTCATATTAAAATAAATTTCTGGAAAAATAAAAATTATTTCGTAACTTTTTTAGAAATCAAATTTCTTTTTTTATTGACTGTTGAGAATTTGTGAGTGGTTTTAAATAATTTATACAAAATAATAATTTAAAAATAGTAAAATTTAAAAAGATATATAATAATGACACCAAGCCCCAGTTTTCATTGCATTGGGGCCTTTTACTAAAACAAAAGAAACAACGTTCCCCTTGTTGATTTTCTTCGTAATTTTCTCTGGCTGATTTTTATCATTTTCTTCATATTTTTCCCATGATGTTTTAGGAATAAGTTGGAAATATTTCATTATTCTATTTGGCTTTAAAATCATATACATATCTGAATCAACCAAATGACCATCCCCACTATCAATAATTCTCTGAGGTCTTCAAAATTTATGAGCACCAAGATAAATTCAGATTCAAATCTTTCCGGTAGTGAACATGTTAAGTTATATTTAAATCGGAGTTTTCCCAACACTCAATGCTAATATAAAGCCTTGCTCTCCATGGGGTTCTACGACTAATCCCCAAAGTGTTTATGCACGGGTGCGGTTTACTATCCGCATGGAAAGCCCCACAATGAATTTGTAAATTTGTGGAGAATTTCTCTATACGTGGTGTTTTAACTGAGTTTTTATTTTATAGAATCAATAGGAAATAATCAATGACCGTTGAAATTATTATAGAATCTTGTTCCAAATGGCACCAAGTTATGCCCTTCATTTAAAAGTACACATTAATTTCAATTTCCTTAAGTTGATCAAACCATATGCATTCGATTTGTGATCAGGATGATATCAGTACAATGCTTGAATAAGAAATTCAATATGTTAAGTTCATGCAAATCCAAATCGAAGTGTGTATAAAGTCCCATATTTTAGGATCCAATAAAAATATATATGTATAATTCGAGGCTTGTTCACTATAATTTCTAGAGAGGTTTCTAAAGAGGTTTCTAATTAGTATGTTGTTTTTTTCCATGTTTGTAGCTTTTTATATCTTATTAGAATTAGATGTGTTAGTCCCTTACAATTTCCTACGCTGAGGAGGAGATCGAGAAGGGCAACCTCAAACCATTTTAGCTCAAAGAGAGATCCTCAAACCACTTCAGCTTAGTAGCTAGTCCTACTAAGCAAGACAGGGATCTCTCAAATTTTTTTATCAGTGAAATGATTTTAAAGCAATACATTTAAGGCTATATATGTATGATCATTTATGTGTGGTGAATTTTAGATTTTAGGGTTTGCTGGACTAGGGTTTGGAGCGAGTGATTAGGTCTAGGCTTTAGGAATGCAGAAGCAAATATAGAAAGGAGCTAGGTAACAGAAGGCCGTTGTGTACTTGGAATATTGTCAATGTAGTATAGAATAGAAAGTTTAGAAGAAACTAATGAGCATAAGAAAATATGAGTTCGATAGCTTTTAGAAGACATAAACACAACTATGAAAACCATATAAATAGAGCTTGAAATCAAGAATCATGTTTATTTAACTGCAAGGTATCCATAAAAAGAAGACAAAATATGTGGATAAAGATGATTTAACCATTAGAAAATAGATAGAAAGAAGAACAAACACCATGAACCCAGTGGACTAGAGTTCCTTAAAAATAGCTGCAACTGTCTCTGTATTAGCCGAGAAGATCATTACATACAAGGCTCCTCCACAAAAGTCCAACCCTTCTCTCTGAAAGAGAAATGATACATATAGACTCACTTAGACCACTTCCCCACCTTTAGGAGTCAAATTCCTAGGTGCTGGAACTGACTCGAAGGTTCTCTCAACCAACAAGTGAGACTGAGAAGGTGAAACCAAAACACTTCTTGGAGAGTTTGTTTAGGAGTTTGCTTCCTTAATGAGGCCTATTAAACATAAAAAACAACTTGTCATGTACACTTACTCATGCCTACATCACCTAGCCTCGAAACAAGTTCCATTACATTAAGATTTTTGACTTTGACCAAGTCAAACTGAAAGCTAGAAAATTTACACAATGAAATTTACAATTAAAAACACAAGAAATTGTAGAAGCGCAGAGCCAACTTTGAGCCCAATTTCAGGTTCCTTCAAAAGGTCCAAATAAATATTTGAGAGAATGGTCAAATATATTTTCAATTCTAGTTTCCAAAACACCTTGAATTTTTGAAAATTACCCAAGGGAAGGCCTTCAAAAACCCATTCTCCTAAGGTCGCTCCAGGAGCGTAGCGCATGTCAAAAAGAGGTCCATAAAGCTGATTTTTGGCCACTTTTTTCCACTTTTCTCAAAATTTAGGCCTCTCTCAAAAATTTTCTTAAAATGGGTGCCTGCGAAATGCCCCTGGAACTGCTCATTTTCTAAATTAGGCATCAAAATTTGCAAAAACCCAAAACTGATCAGAATTTCCTCAAAATTGGCCAAGAGATATAAAATAAGGCATTTTAAGCCCTCATAGATGCTTCAGCAAGCATCTCTAAATTTAATTAGTCATTTTGGTCCTTTTGGGCTTCTTTGAGCTTGTTTTCAAGTTGCTTGACCTTGACATTACAAATCATGTTCTGATCCTGGTAATGGTGTGCCATGTGCCTTAGCAGTTGATTGTGTATATTGGGTTTCTATAGAGGCTTCTACAGATGTTCATTGACCCTGTTCAAACAATACTCTTTGTCTTGACTCACCTCTAAAGAAATTCTATCCTCTAGGTCTAGCTCTTCATTCATTAAAATCTGTTCTTCTTCTTCTTGTAATGCTTTCTTAAGCCCTTTATTTCTTGGCCTTCTTCTCTTGCCCTTGCCTTGTGTTCCTTCAGGCTCATTTGTCTCTATGACTACTTTTCCCTTTCCGACCTGCTGCAATATTTTGGTTTTCTCTTTCTCGATGAGCAATTGTTTTGCTTTCAATTGACTATTTTCTTATTCTAGGACTGAAATGATGTATGTTGTTCTTGCCATGTTGACTGTGAGTTCCTTGATCTAATAATATTTGTCTCTGAACATCCACTGCATGCTATAAGTCTCATCTTCTACCTCTATGTCAGCCAACTCAAACTCATGCTTAACCATGTCCTTATCCTACATTGATGGTCCATGTTTCGCTGAAGTAGAAGGCTTGGCCCCTTTCTCACCATGAGAAGAAAACACAAACCTCTTTCCTCTCTTGTACATCCTAGTTATCTCAGGCTTAGGTTCTTTAGGAACCTCCTCTGATTTGTTTGATAATTCTACTTCCATAGGCTATGTTGATGTTTGTTGGTGATGGCTTGGTGAAGTAATCTCATTTCATTTTTGAAACCCTAGATGATAGGAAAGGGGAAAAGTAGTGAGGGATGAGTGAAAAATGAAATGATGGGTAGGTGGAGCGGGAAAAATGGCAAGGGGAATTCTATGAGGTGGATATGGATAGTGACAAACTTACGAAAATGAAATGAGGTGGAATAAAGGAAATGAGTATTTGTAAAAAACGATTTTTTTTTTTTTTAGGAAAACTGTCTAAATTCTCTAGGAATGAGCTAGGGTTTCACTTTTAGTGAAGTAGCTTAATGTTTTTAGGTTGGTTCAGTGGTTCATATAGCATATTAAACATGTGTATAGGTGTAGGAGGAGATTTTACATGTTTAACATATGAAAACTAGACTAGCCATCATCAACCCTATCATCATTTCATGGAAAATTCACTAAAAACCCTAAATGAAGAAATATTTGGCTTGAATTCATCTTGCAAAATAAAAATGTGAGTAAGATAGTGTACTTACTTGTGGATGAGATTAGGATTGCAAGAAAGAAGGTGAGCAAGCTTAAAAATTAAATTTGGGTGAATTTTTGGAAAATTTGAGGTACTCTGGCCCAAGAAGAACACAATGTTAATGAGTGCAGTGCCCAAGCGCAGCGCTGGCCTCCCAAGCACAGCGCTGGCCTCCCAAGCACAATGTAGTGTCTCTGAGCATAGTGCCATATTCCAAACCACTTTTGTAGGCATTACAATGCTCCAAATCGAGAACTTGATAGCTCGTTGGAAAGCTCCTGAAGTCTGCTATAATATGGACTCCTCAAGAATGTATAATTTGGACACTCCATAAGGGAGAAAAATTGATCTTCCCAAGATCACTCTAAAAACCAAGGGTGTCTTTGACAAAAGCATAGCGCCAACTTGCAAAGCACTTTTCGATGCCTTCCACTAATCCAAATCACGATCGAAAGGTACCATTGGAAAGCTTAGGATGTATGTTACATAACAAAGTCCTTAAGCACTACCACCACCTACACCAAACCCTTGAAAAACTATCTTGAAGTCAAGTTGTCTAGAATTGAAGCAACACTCCCGTAGCAAGTGTAGTTTGGGAATATGTTTCAAATTGTAATACCTATGCATAAACTGAAGGATGTTGTTGTTCCTTGGCCTAGAAGTGACACAAACCTCTTTCACTTTTGTAAAATGCTGCTCCATTTGGTTAGAAACATATTTTCAAGAAAAAAATGTCCCTAGGAGGAATGATGAGATGAGTTAGTGTACTGCAGAATTGTCTTATTTGAAATAAAAAATTACCTTTACCTTTATTTTGCTTTCCCTAAGCTACTAACTCGCTTTACCCATTGAATTACATGATGTACATGTTTTGTTTTGACATATGGTATCATGACGAAACATGGAGTGAAACCCTAGACCATGACCTAAAATGAGGAATTTAACCATTTCATGACCCAAGACACTTAAATGAAGATATGATACCTCGAAGAAGACAATGACCATGCTGAGTGATGAAGACCATGAGTAAGTGAAGGGAGAAGCAGTAACCTAGACACAACAACTAGTGACCAAATTGTATTGTGAAGATTCACTAAAATGACAAAACTTTGACTTGAGACCCTAACAACACCTTGTAAGAGAATATTTTATCACTTGTGATAGGATGAATTGGCTTACACTAACATTGGCTTGAGCTAGGGATGGAAGCCTCGGAGGTGTCAAGAAAACCATAGACCTAGTAGCCTTGTTCATTGGGCAATGGAGTCAAAATTTAAAAGAACAAACTCAAATTGAAAATTGACTGACTAACTGAATTGACTTGACTATAAAAAACATACTGACTGAACTTACTTATGGCAGCAAACCATCGAGATTTGAGGGCTTCAAATTGTGATGATAATTTCCCACCTATTCAAGATGTATATACAATCATGTGTAATGTTCCCTCCAGTGTAACCAATCCAGCAGATGGCTACCTACTTGAATTTTTCTTGTACTTTCCTCGAGCAAGCAAAACAGACAAAAGCTAGGCAACTCCGAGTGTCCACTGAATATGTACTCATGATTCATAAATACAAGAAAATTCATCTTTCCAGATCTCTACAACAATTCAATGTAAGGATCCTTAAAATCTGAAATGTTACCTTGTCTTGAGATCCAAAAAAAATACAATTGCTCCTTTCATTTTGATCTAAAATAATACGTGGTTGTTGATTCACAGGAGGTCATAGGGAAATATGACTTTCTTCCACCTAAGTTTTGGCTGTAAATTTCTCAAGCATGAGAAAATCTGATTCTATCTCTGGCATATTGCCTATCTCAGACTCATACGCTTCCATTTCATAGTTTAAATCATCCTTGAACAAAACACATTCTTCAAGATTATTAAACAGGTTAGCCCTATCCTTTTCATGAAACAAAACAATCTTTGTTAGCTGATCTCCTTGCAATAAATCTACATCACAAATTGGCTTACTCACAACAACTTCATGTATAGTTTCTTCAGTCTCATGATTGTCATAATTTAAACCTAAATTTTCATTTTCAATAATGGAAGAAATTTCAATCACTCAATCTTGACTTTGTGAGCCCTATAAACCTGCCTAAACTTGGGCTATAACATGGTTTTTCAAGAGATGATCTATTTCATCTTCAGACAGAGGAGAAAACTGAGTTTTATAGAGATCAACATTGGCTTGGTGATTTTTATTTTCAAGATTAGGAGTAGGCCTTTCTCTATTTTGATCCCAGTCTGTTTCATCCAAGGAGGAAACTGTTGATTCTTGTTGGGAGGAAAAACCATAAAGGGTTTCTAATATATCATCTTCCATACATTCTTCATCCTCGTGCGAATTTTCAAGAAATTGAATAAAATTTTCAGAAATCTCACAACATCTATCCATCATTGATAAGGAAAAATTGCATCTTTGATAATGTTGAAAGAAAACTGAATGAAAATCATTCAGAGAATATAAACTAGCATATGGTAGAATCTCATATCATTTCCTCGCCATTTCCTCCAAGGTAGCCATGAAAATATTCATCATACAATATTCAAGAAACTTAGCCTTTAATTTTTGAATATGAAAATGAAATTTGACCAAATGCAAATTAGCATCTTCTCCATCCTAACCTTTAAACTTTTGTAGCCTTGTTTCCTAATCTATACAAGGAATTTGATTTGGAAAATGAGGAATATAAGCTTGATTCATATGAGAACACCTTCGAGCCGTTGAGTCCATCTTGAAAACAATTAGGGAAACAAGAAGTTATTCAAACTACTAGTTTTTTATCAGTGGAGTCGCCATGAAATTTCTGAACCTTTGGATTCTTCAACACTGGAGTCGCTAGGTGAAAGATGCACAACCTTTCTTGTGTTTGATCACTGTTCACCATCAAGAATCAAATTTAATTGTTGGCGTTCTTTCCCGGGGAAGATATGATCTTTCGTTCCCAGGCAATGAAGCCAAAAATGTTAGTCCCTTGCAATTTCCTAGGCTGAGGAGGAGATCGAGAAGGGTAACCTCAAACCACTTCAGCTCAGTAGGTAGCCTTACTGAGCAAGAGAGGGATTTCTCAAAGTTTTTTATCAGTGGAATGACTTTAAAGCAATAATTTTTAGGCTAGATATGTATGGTTGTTTGTGTGTTGGTGAATTTTAAATTGTAGGGTTTGTTGGACTAGGGTTTGGAGCCAATGATTAGGTCTAGGCTTTACGAGTGTAGAAGAAAATATAGAAATGAGCTAGGTAACAGAAGGCCGTGGTGTACTTGGAATATTTTCAATGTAGTATAGAACAGGAATTTTAGAAGAGAATAATGAGCATAAGAAAATATGAGTTCATTAGCTTTTAGAAGACATAAACACAACTATAAAAACCATATAAACAAAGCTTGAAATCAAGAATCTTGTCTATTTAACTAAAAGGTATCCATAGAAAGAAGACAAAATATGTGGATAAATATGATGTAACCATTAGAAATAAGATAGAAAGAAGAACAAACACCATGTACTCACTCGACTAGAGTTCCTTAAAAGCAGCTGCAACTATCTATGTATTAGCTCAGAAGATCATTACATGAAAGCCTCCTCCACAAAATTCCAACCCTTCTCTATGAAAGAGAAATAATACATATAGACTCACTTATACCACATCCCTAGCTTCAGGAGTTGAATTCCTAGGTGGTGGAATTGACTCCAAGATTATCTCAACCAACAGCGGAGAGTGAGAAGGTGAAACTCAAACACTTATTGGAGAGTTTGTTTAGGAGTTTGGTTCCTTAATGAGGCCTATTAAACATAAAAAAATACCTATCATGTACATTTATTCATGCCTAAAGCACCTAGCCTCGAACCAAGTTCCATTACATTAATATTTTTGACTTTGACCAAGAAAACTGAAAGCTAGAAAATTTACACAGTGAAATTTACAATTAAAAACACAGGAAATTGTAGAAGCGTAACACCAACTTTCAGTCCACTTTCAGGTGCCTTCGTAAGGTCCAAATAAAGATCTAAGAGAATGGTCAACTTGAGTTTCAACTCTAGTTTCCATAACACCTTTAATTTTTGAAAATGACTCATGGGAAGGCCTTAGCAAACTGAAAGCTAGAAAATTTACACAGTGAAATTTACAATTAAAAACACAGGAAATTGCGGAAGCGTAACACCGACTTTCAGCCCACTTTCAAGTGCCTACGTAAGGTCCAAATAAAGATCTGAGAGAATGATCTACTCGAGTTTCAAGTCTAGTTTCCATAACACCTTTAATTTTTGAAAATGACCCATGGGAAGGCCTTCAAATATCCATTCTCCCAATGTCACTCCAGAAGCACAACACCTGTCAAAAAGAGGTCCAGAAAGCTGATTGTTGGCAACGTTTTCCCACTTCTCTCAAAATTTAGGTCTCCTCTAGAAACTACGAAGAAATGGGATTTTATAGGATGCCAAGGGATTTCCATAAATGCAAAGTTTTCTTAAAATGGGTGCCTGAGGAAAAGCACATCGCCAAGGCGTTGTGCTCCTAGAACTATTGATTTTCTGAATTAGGCATCAAAATTTGTAAAAAACCAAAACTGATGAGAATTACCTCAAAAATGGCCAAGAGCTATAAAATAAGGCATGTTAGGCCCTCATAGATGCTTCAGAAAGCATCTCTAAGTTTCCTTCATCATTTTGGTCCTTTTTTGTTTCTTTGAGCTTGTTTTCAAGCTGCTTGACCTTGACATTGCAAATCATGTTCTGAGCCTGGTAATGGTGTGCCGTGTGCCTTAGCAGCTAACTTTCCCTATTGGATTTCTCTAGAAGCTTCTATAAATGTTCATTGACCCTGTTCAACTAGTACTCTTTGTCTTGACTCACCTCTAAAGCAATGTTGTCCTCTAGGTTTAGCTCTTCATTCAGTAAAATGTGTTCTTCTTCTTCTTGTAATGCTTTCTTAAGCCCTTTAGTTCTTGATCTTTTTCTTTTGCCTTTCCCTTGTGTTACTTAAGGCTCATTTGTCTCCATGACTTATTTTCCCTTTCTGACGTGCTGCAATAGTTTGGTTTGCTCTTTCTCCATGATCAATTGTTTTACTTTTAATTGACTATTTTCCTGTTCTAGGAATGAGATGATGTATTTTTCTCTTGCCATGTTTACTGTGAGTTCCTTGATCTGATAATATTTGTCTATGATCATCCCTTGCATGCTAGAAGTGTCATCATTTGCCTCTATTTCAACCAACTCAAACTCATGCTCAACCATGTCCTTATCCTGCACTGATGGTCCATGTTTTGTTGATGTAGAAGGCTTGGCCCCTTTCTCACCATGAGAAGAAAACACAAGCCTCTTTCCTCTCTTGTACATCCTAGTTACCTCAGGTTTAGGTGCTTTAGAAACCTCCTCTAATTTGTTTGAAAACCCTACTTCCATAGGCTATGCTGATGTGTCTTGGTGATGGCTTGGTGAAGTAATCTCATTTTATTTTTGAAACCCTAGATGATAGGAAAGGGGAAAAATAGTGAGGGATGAGTGAAAAATGAAATGATGTGTAGGCGGAGTGGAAAAAATGGCAAGGGAAATTATAGGAGGTGGATATGGACAGTGAGAAACTTAAGAAAATGAAATGAGGTTGAATGAAGGAAAGGAGTATTTGTAAAAAATGAAAAATAGAGTTTTTAGGAAAACTGTCCAAATTCTATAGGAATGAGCTAGGGTTTCACTTTTAGCGAAGTAACTTAAGGTTTTGAGGTTGGTTCAATGGTTCATATAACATATTAAACATGTGTAGAGGTGTAGGAGTACATGTTTAACATATGAAAACTAGACTAGCCATCATCAACCCTATCATCATTTGATGGAAAATTCACTAAAAACCCTAAATGAAGAAATCTTTGCCTTGAATTCATCTTGCAAAATAAAAATGTGAGTAAGATGGTGTACTTATTTGTGGATGAGCTTAGGATTGCAAGAAAATAGGTGAGTAAGCTTAAAAATTCAATTTGGGTGAGTTTTTGGCAAATTTGAGGTACTGTGGCCCAAGCGCAGCGTAGTGTTCTTGAGCGTAGTGCTAGCCTCCCAAGCATAGTGTAGCGCCTTTGAGCACATCACCATCTTCCAAACCCCTTTTGGAGGCCTTAAACTACTCCAAATTTAGAACTTGATAGCTCGTTGGAAATATCTTGAACTCTGCTATAGTATGGACTCATTAAGCATGTAATTTGGACACTCCATCAAGGACAAAAATTGATTTTCCCAAGGCCACTCCATGAAACAAGGGTGTCTCTAACAAAAGTGTAGCACCAACCTGCAGAGAACTTTTGGATGCCTTATGCTAATCCAAATCACTATCAGAAGGTATCATTGGAAAGCTTATGATTTCTTCTACACAATATAGTCCTTAAGAACTACCAACACCTGCTCCAAACTATTGAAAAATGGTCTTGATGTAAAGCTATCAAGAAGTGAAGCAACTCTCCCGTAGCAAGTGTAGGTTGGGAATTTCTTTGAAATCCTAATACTTGTACATAAACGGAAGGAGGTGGTCGTTTGTTGCCCTATCATTGACAAAGATACCTTTCACTTTTGTAAAAATTTTCTCCATTTGATTAGAAACATATTTGTAAGAAACAATCTCTCTAAGAGGAATGATAAGACAAGGTAATGTACTACAACATTGTCTTATTTGAAATAAAAAATTACCTTTACCTTTATTTTCCTTTCCCTAAGCTGCTAACTCCCTTTACCCATTGAATTACATGATGGACATGTTTTTTTTTACATATGGTATCATGACAACACATGGAGTGAAACCCTAGACCATGACCTAAAATAAGGAATTTAACCATTTCATGACCCAAGACACTTAAATGAAGATATGATACCTCGAAGAAGACAATGACCATGATGAGTGATGAAGACCATGAGGATGTGAAGGGGGCAACAACGACCTAGACATAACAACTAGTGACCAAATTTTTATGTGAAGATTCACTGAAATGACAAAAAATTGACTTGACAGCCTAATAATACCTTGTAAGAGCATATTTGATCACTGGTGACAAGTTGAACTGGCTGACACTAACAAGGTGTACAGACCATTGCATTAAATGCAATGGAATTTGGAGATTTTGAACCAATAATTTAAGCTTGTTTTTTACCTTAAGTAACTAAGATGGTGGGTGATGAGTCTCACCAATGCGTACATTATATGGACCTTAATACAACTCTCCAACTTAATAAAATCAACTTTTCTCATAATTCTTTACATGTTTTGTTATATTTTTCTTAATGAGAAGGGTAAAGATGAGATGTCATGTCTTGTGGTCTAATGTGTAGTGATTGCAAGTTTTGGAGCAAATTTTGGCTAATTAAAGTGCAAGAAATCGAAGGAGACAAGAATAGGGATTTTAGGAGATGGGATCTCCCTCCTTAACTCCTCACTCACTCGAATATTCCTCCATCATATCTCATCAACTCGGAGTTGCAAGCAACTGAGCCAATAAGGTCATTGAAAACCAAGCCAGTGATAGTTGAAGACTAGTTGATCTTGAGTTTGGGAGCCAGGCCTCCCTAAATTTAAGGAAGTTGTTGGTAATTTCAGTGGTATAAATAAGAGGTCCTAGAGCCTCATTAGGATTCAAAATTTTTTATTGTAGCCAAGAGGCATTTTTGAGTTAAGACATTGTGATTGATCACTCTTGTGTATTTGTTATATTTAATGAAAATGAGAAGCATTCCCTTGATCCAACACTAATGTGATTAAGAGGGATGAAGCTCTTGGGTTATGGCTCAACCCTAGTAGCATAGATTCCTATTTTTGTATATGTATGCTTAGATTACATTCATAGTTAGTTGTTAAACTTATTTTGGTGTTGTTAATTTGCAAGTATTGGGATGATTAATATGTTTGCTTCCATTTGTGGATAGTTAGAATAGTGGTATCATAGTGATATAAGACATTTCAAAAAAGCTCGTGATCATGGTTCTCACCTCATCACTCTTCTGGGATCATGACTTGAGGGACACATTCATACAGCCCAAAAACAGATTTCTTGCTTTGCTACATAATCTACGGTTTATTGATGAGTAGGTCATTGTCTTTAAGTTTCTTAGGATGAGTTACAATTGTCATTTTCGATCTCTTAAGTTTTCTATTGGTTTCAAAGCACTTCCATTCATGAACTTAGTCATTAGATGGTAATAACTATGTTTTATTTCATTTAATAAATCTTTCACATGTACATTGTTGTAGGAGCTTATACATTGCAGGGAGATCTCATCCCATTTTCCTCATCCAAGCCTTATCCACCCATGTTTCCAAAATCCACTAAAACCTCAATTTGAATCCTTGTTTTATAAGAAAGAATGTCATTTCCATTGAGAAAATCTAACCATCTTGAAGCACTTGATTGAGCCGTGGATAGTGTTCACCCCCTCCATGCCTTATTCTCTTATTATCTACCCTTCCTACACTTCGTTTCACCTTATATACCACTTCCTAAGATTTCGACCTGTTCCTTGTAGTAAAACAGGGGATCTTGTAGTAGAACTAGGACATTTTGTAGTTTTCCTATAGGAAATCCTATAGCAGCCTATTTTGAGCCCAAATTCAGCGAAGTCATCACTTAAGATCGAATTAGGACTCCACTTGACATCCATACCCTTAAGACCATTCTAACCCTCTTCCTACATACCTGTCTCCCCTGCCAAAGAACAAATGAAGATTGGCCTTTGCATTCATAAAATGGAAACATAAATAAAGAGAGTTTTTTTCATTTCCTAATTAGAACATGCATGCAACAGTCATAATACTCCCTAGATCATATTCCATGCTCAGCTAGTTTAGATAATCACATGTGATAAATAGTGTTAAGATACTTTTCTTTTGCAAGAAAAATGTATCAAAGAATAACTAAAGGATGTCATGTCACTTTACAAGAATCTTGCAATTCAGTATTTCATTCCATAAAATAGGCATCATTCCTTTTCATTCATTAAGGATAATTTTCCCTCCTCTAGTTGGTAGTTAGACTTCTTCTAGTTAATAGAAGATTGGTTTGAGAAACTCTAGTGGTTTATCACCCTAGTTGAACAGTGACAAGAGTAGACCATTACATCTATTTGTGTATACAACACTCTCACCTCCATGTTTGTATGAACCCTGGGTCGATGATGTAAAGTTGGTAGCCCCAGGAGTTGTAGCATTCATGCTACAATACTAGCACACATCACCCTTTGGCATCATTGCCAAGGAGATGTTTCGGTGGATTTGATTTCTTCTTTCTTTCTTTCTTTCTTTCTTTCCATCTTGCAAATAGTTCCATTCAAGAAGTAGTTGCAATTTGTTTTTTCTTTCTTTCCATTCTAGAAATAGTTCCATTCAACAAGTAGCTACAATTTGGTTTTTTTTTTTTCCATTTTGCAAATAGTTCCATTCAACAAGTAGTTTCAATTTGGTTTTTCTTTCTTTCCATTTTGCGAGAAGTTCAAAAAAAAAAACCTTAAAAAGAAAAAACAAAACAAAACTCCTTTCATGCCTCATAGGAGTAGAGACAACTTAGGGAATTTTTTTCCAAATACCCCCACCAAATCAAACAACCAACCTTCCCTCTTCTTCAGTTACTATGAGCTAGAGGACCGATTAGGTGAACAACGAAAGATTTTTGAAGATCCTATCGGGGAAGAAGAAGAGACCATTCCACCAACTTACACCATGGCTGAAAATAGAAATGGGTTTGGAGACAGAGAAGGAGTTGAGAATAGAGATGAGGGTGATTTTCCCATCAAAGAAACTACTAGGGATGCTAGGATGAAAAACATAATCCCCTATGCTCTTCCTCACTTCCATGACCTCACCTTAGAAGACCTAGACACCTTTTTGTTTGAGTTTTTTGTCATATGTAGAACTTATGACTACACCTCTAATTATCATAAGTTGAAATTGTTCCCATCCACTCTCAAAGATGCAGCCTTGCACTAGTACATCGGTTTACCTAGGGACAATATCACTACTTGGGCTCAGATGCAACAAGCCTTCAAGAATAAGTATAGTGACTATTGCAGGTCTAAAGATACCGAAAAGGAAATTTTTAGAATGAATTTGGGACATGATGAATATTTAGAAGATTATGAGGAAAGGTTCTAACTCAGCTACAAAAGGGTTAGGTGCACCCTTGATCCTGAATCGCTTAATCTAATCCTTCTTAGGGGGATCAGGGAAGATCTCCTAGAAACCCTAAACTTGCTATCAGGAGGGGACATCTACCAATTATCTTATGATGATATCAAGAGAGTTTTCAGGAATCATTCTAGGGTAGCTAGAAAGAAGGGTAGGGCTAGTCAAGTTGTGGCCAACTCATCCTCTTCCAACATATACATAAAAGGTGAAATTGGGAACATGTTGGAAGAATTTAGGAGTGAAATGTTGCATACCCTTGCTCTACAAATGGACACCATGCAGATCAAGAGGAGGCAGGAGGAAGCAAAGCAAGCCTTAGCTCTCTTATGCCCTAGATGCACCAGGGGGCACCCTAGGAACAAATGTCCATTGAATCTTATAGAAATATGCTCGGTCTGTGAGGAAAATAACTCCACAGACAAGTGCCCTTCCCTACCTGGATTAAAATATGTGTATCATAGAACTGAAGGGGTGATTGAACAACTCTGCTAGAGGCCTCGAGGACCTTGACCATACCAGCAAGGCGTGCAAGGGGCATATTATTCATATTACAACCCTAATCAGCATACATCCATTCCCCCTTAGTTCCCTCCTTCTCATCCTTTTTGGTCCACACCTTCTCCCTGGTATTTTGCACCTTAATACCATTCCCAATCTACCAACCAACCATTTCAGCCATATGCTCTTCCAAAACCTCAGTGGAATGCACCATCCTAAGGGTGGAGGCACCCATACAACCAAGATCAAACTCCATTGCCTCCACCTCCATCGCAACAACAACTCCTACACCTTGCTCCACCTAAACACATTCAGATGCCTTCCCAAACAAATCCAAACCCGAACAACAGGCAGGCACAACAAGTCTATAGTGCATAAACATCCTACCCTGCATATGTTGTGTAAATTCATGAAATTAACCTTAGGTATAGAAGAGTGCTTCTGAATAATCAACCTCCATCTCCACCTAAGGATCGTGAAGGAGAAAAAGAGGAAAGTGCCCCTCAAGAAAATCCACCTCCTTTTCCTAAGAGATTAACCCATCTTTTCTAGCACACCCTAGAAGAGACTGAACTTCTAGGTGAGTTGAAAAATATGTGTCAGAATCCTGCTTCTCCAAGCTATCAAAGATGTTGCCCTCTAAAAAAATTTAATCAAGGAGAAGTGTTTCAAACATCCAGGAAGATGAAAGAAAGATAACCCTACCATTAATGTCATTGACCAATTGTCTGACTTTAATGTTGGGGCAGGTGATTTGCCCAAAGTATCTAGATCCTGGAAGTCCTGTAGTAGATGTACACATCGATGGCACCATTTTCCCCCATAGCTTGATCGATCTTGGGGCTGCCATCAATGTGATTACTAAGGAGTCTATGTTTAAAATGAATCTTCACGGATCATTAAGAAAGAGCACAACAATCTTGCAGCTTGCAGATAGATCCACAATAGCTCCTAAGGGAATTGTTGAGGATGTGATGGTCTCCATTAATTCCTAGGAATACCCTGATAGCTTCTTAGTTCTCCAACCTAAGACCAAGTTCAATAGTTATCCTCTCATCCTTGGAAGGCCATGGTTAGCCACTGTCAATGCGTACATAAGTTGCAGGGCTGGGAACATGACCATTAAAAATGGGCATATGTCCAAGCAATTGGTCTTGTACCTTCCTTCTCAACCATCTCTAGAGCATGACTTACCTTTATGGTTGGAAGAGGAGGGAGAAGATTAAGTATATTCTTCCCCAATCTATACCCTAGATGCTACTATAGGAGGGGGGAAACCTAATGAAGATGATTTGATTAAGAATATCCTCTAGCATAAACCCCCCAACACCATGTCTCTTGAGGAGTTAGTAAAGAAAGCCAAAGATAACCTTGGATTGATCTATTCTTAACTCACTCAAGCCCTACTCATGTCAAGATGATAGAATTTGGCCCAGAAAGAGAATTGAAAATTAACCCCTCTCTCTCTGTACACTAAGAAGATGAGTTATTTGAAATTCTAAGAAAGCATTTGGATGCCTTGGAGTGGAGTTACAAGGAAATGAAGGGAGTGTACCCTTTGCTATGTACTCACCAAATTTACATCAAGGAAGGCTGCAAGCCAGTTTGCCAACCTCGAAAGAGAATGAACCCAACCCTAAAGGATATAGTCAAAGAATAATTGTGTAAGTTGTTGGATGCAGAGTTCATTTACCCCATATAAGATAGTGAGTGGGTGTCTCCTCTAATTTTGGTTCCAAAGAAAAATGGGAAGTGGAGGATCTGTGTAGATTACCAAGAGCTAAACGAAGCCACAAAAAAGGACCATTTCCCTCTACCTTTCATGGATCAAGTATTAGATGGTCTGGCAGGAAATAATTTATTCTTTTGCATGGATGGATGCAGTGGTTACAATTAAATCTAGGTCAACCTAGAAGACCAGGATAAAACCACCTTCACTTATCCCTGGTGTACCTTTTCTGATGGGGTGCTTACTCTTGGTTTATGCAATGCCCCTGCCACTTTTCTAAGAGAAATCTTGAGCATCTTTGTAGAGCTAGTCCATTATTCTATGGAAATTTATATGGATGATTTCACCCCCTATGGGTGCGATTTCCTGGAGGCTCTCTCTAGCTTGGGAAAGGTGTTAAACAAATGCATTGAATGTTGGAAATAATACTTAGGGGTGGGGGGTGAATCAATGTTTACGACTAAATAATTTTTCATTTCCCAAACATATTTATATATGCTACTTTAGTGAAGTGAACTTGCGTCTTGTACTGGTGTAGACTCATACCAATATGTAGGCACCCACTTGCAGAAGGCTACAAACTTCTCTCATTTTCTAACTTCTACTAGAAGGGAGCTGCAACCCCTAGCTTTTGTACTAGCCGATATGGTTACTAGTACGTAGGCACTAACCTATATAAAGCTACGAACTTCTCTCTTCCTCTAGGGACCACATTTCATTAATTTTCAGTATGGATGCTCCTGGTACACAACAATACAAAATGAAGGCCTCGTTTCATCAAATTTTCACACTGGACCCATTAGAACTTTGAAACCACATCAACCAACAATCAGTTAATCTGAACAGTCAGATGACTGTCACTAGAACACTATGCTGAACCCAAAAACCTGCATCATCATTCATATCAGCTACAACCTCAAAAATCATACATCAGAATGCATACACTACTTTACTGAACCCAACCTGTGTGTATACACTACTTCATTTAACAAAACATGCATATACCTTTAAAACTACTAAATCATAGAAATTTCTAAATCATATCTGTACCAAATAGTAATATTTTGAACATCTACTATCAATTTATAGAGATCTACAGGGTCAGCAGCAAAGATAACCCTTCTCACTTAATCAGTCAATCAATCAGACGCAAACTTTAGACATTTGTGGTTTATATATTTTGAGTATAATTAAGATCTATTAATAAATCATTTAACTAGCTACGAATTAATATCAATAAAATTTTTCATAACAATAAGTTAAAAATAAAATTAAAATTAAAATAATTTTTAATTAATTTGTTAATTAGCTTCTTTTAATAAGGACATAAAAATTTTTTCTAATATTATCCAAGCATGATAAGTCTAAGAATATTATACTTTGATATTCACTATAATTAATAATTGATAATATTAATAATTATTATAATAATTATTTATAAATAAACATAATAATAATAATTATTATTAATTAGTAACAATTATTATTTAAAACACACTAGTACTTAATTACAAGGTCTATTAATAAATTAAACTATTAAACGAATTATATTTTAAGTAGTAAATATTTATACTAATGATTTCTATTTTTTTTTTTTCCCTCAGAAAAAAGTCGTAATTTTCATTAATGAGGAAAATTACATTTTGCAGATGCCTATGGCATATATTGTACTTTGGGCTAGAAGCCTATCCTGTTTGGGAATTCAAAAAGTAAGGTGTACTCCATGCAGGGAGACGTTACTCTGTACTGTGATATTCAATATGAAATATGTACTTTACGGAGAGAGTATCAAAAAATAATTGTCATGTATAGGACTTCTTGAAAATAAATTTATATAATATTATATAAAGACAAAATATATAACAAAAAATATGCATCCAGCTCCATTTGAGCTTAACTATTTTGATATATCTATAAAAGGTCGATGATAATACTGATGGAAGGTTCCATCATTTTTCTCCAGTATGCTCCATGTTCCTATAGGTCTGTGTGCTACCTCCTTGGATAGTAAATCGACAGCTTTGTACCACTCCCTGTATATATGTTGACAAATAAATGTGTCAAATAAGTTTATGTGTTATAGATCTAACCCAGAAATATATGATAATATAAATAAACCCAAGAATAACAAGATCTGAATATAGATAGAAATGATTCACTTTATTGATCAAAACTCTTAAGGTAGGGCAACACCATACATTCAATCCTTAAAGAAGGAGAACCCTCCACAAGCCATATGCTTATTCATACAATAAGCCTTGACACCTCTCCATGTGGAGTCTCTAGCCTCTATATAGGCCTCATACATACAATACCACGGGTCATTACCATGGTTCCTTCATACCATCGAACTAATACCATGGGCCCATTACATTATTACTAACTACTTGTGGTATCTTACATGATACAGGTTAACCACCTTATTTATTACTATGGCCCATCTCATTATTACAATTCCCTTGGGTACCTCCCTTTGTACTCCATATTATCCCCCCTAGGTATATAACATTCCACCCCCCTTAGCATGTTTCATCCCCGAAACATGGGAAGAACACAAATAATAAGATCTACTCAAAAGAGTAGTCCACTGGTACCATGCACATGCATCTAGCCATCCAAGAGAAAGGTGAACCCTCTTTCTCACTGGTGCCTCGCTCGCTTGAGATGGAAGTTGACTGTTGTAGCTCTTCTGTGTTGATGTGTAGTAGGTGGATCTTTGCTCCTCTATATCTGTCCTGCGGGAGTTATTGTCCTTGTGTGTAATTGGTTGTCATCTTGTTGGTTGTTGTCCTGCGGGGTGATGTGGGTGATGATATGTTGAAGTTTTAACCCACGGTGTCTCTTTCTTTAATTTACCCCTTACGAGAGACTAACTGTTATGTTGTGGTGCCTGCTGTGGTGTCTTATCTTCCAATATTACTTCAACCACTGAGCCCTCATTTGATGTATCAACACCTGTAACCTTTTCTGCTTCAGCCTCTGTTTGTGTTTGATTGTCGATCATCACTGACTCATCATCTGATATGTCAGTCCCTAGAAAATTTTCTGCTTCAGCCTTCTTGGACTCTACCTGTTTATTAATGGAAATATCCTGTAATGTAATTTTCTTCTTTTTTTTACCAGAGCTTCAGGAATTTATTCTATACATTAATATTTATAGTACCCACCAATTCCATCCACGGGTATCCCAAAACAACATCCATATTATCTGTCTCTGAAGTATAAAAATCACCATGCAACACATACTTATCCATAGAAACCTTCAAATCCTTATGCACTTGAACATCCTGATCATCCACATGTGTTTTCAATGTGTTTTGCTGGAACTTGCAATTTTTTTGCCAAATTAACATTGATAAAATTATGCTTGCAACTAGGATTTATAGAAACAATGATCTTCTCTTTCTGAATCAATCCATGAACCTGCAATAATGAGATACTAGCAGAAAATAACCCTTTAGGTTTCTTGGTTTCCTTCTTTCCTGTAAAAATAAAATCTTTGCTAGGCTATGTGTTTCTCTATGTGAGCTTATCCACAAGATTAGATTTACAGTCAAAGTGGTCCATAAGAGATTTTTTTAATGTGTCCCAAGTCAGGGGCCTTCCATAGCCACGTTGATGCCTTTGCTACCATTGCCATCTTTCATTGTCCAAGTACATTTTTCTCACACTCAGTTGAATCGCATCATCCATGATATAATTCAATCTGAAATATTTCTCCATTTGTGCTAGCCATCTGGTTGGATGAGAGCCATCAAATTTATACACGTTCTTCTGATCTAAGCCTACCATCACAAAAAAATTTGGCAAAAATTTGAAATGGTAGGCTCTAGTGCCTCCTTCCTTCTCCTATTGTGTCATATTTGTAAATCCTTCAATCCTATCCCAAGTTGTTCTTAAGGCGGGATGTTAGGATATTCCGACACATAGGAAATAGTTAAGTATAACTTGGTCTAGTATAGAGTTAGGTAAGTGTGTTTCTTTACTATGTACTTGTAACTTTAAAATCGACGGTCACGATATTATGATCTGATGGTTCATTCTTCTCCTCGGTATTTCCGACACTTGTCTGCTTAACACCCGATTGGTCCATGATCTCTATTTAAAGAGCATGGAGGGTCATTTGTAGGTTAACTGTTCATGAGAGAAGCTTATGTAAATTTTCATTCTTTTATTAATAAATTGCCTGAAGTGTCCATGTTGGCTCAGGCCGTGGACTGTTTCCCTCTTTGAGGGTTTTAACCACGTCAAAAATACTGGTGTATTGATTTGTGATCTGTTTGTGAGTGGTGTCCTTTGGTGTTCTATCTGAGAAACTTACCCTGTAAATTCCTACACACAATTCCATCAATATTCCTAAGAATCCCTATTATGATCTATTTTTGGAAATAGAACAACCATTCTGCATCTCCCCATGTGATAGAAATCGTGATCTAGGCACTGGAATTTCATATCTGCGTTGCAACTCTCCCGCCGTCACCAAAATTTCTGCAAAAACGAGCTGATTTTAAATCAACGATATCTCCCTCATCCAGACTCCAATTCGACTGATTGTTTTTTTGAAATTGGGTATTTTTTAACAAAGAATCCATATTTGAATTATATTTTGTAGATCTTGCACCAAGATGTTCAGATCTGCGCCGCAAATTCACTGCCCTAAAAAATTGTCTGCAACACCACTGATTTTTAAATCAACGATATCTCCTTCATCCGGACTCCGATTCAACCAATTTTTTTTTTGAAATCAGGTATTTTTTAACAAATAATCCAGATATACAATTAGGTTTTGAATATTTTTCCCCAAAACCTACAGATCTAATCTACAAATTTGCCACCCCAGAAAGTTCATGCAAAAAATTAAAATAATTCTCCACTTTTGCCCAAGAAAGTGCTCTGATACAACTTGTTATAGATCTAACCCAGAAATATATGATAATATAAATAAATCCAAGAATAACAAGATATGAATATAGATAGAAATGATCCACTTTATTTATCAAAACCCTTAAGGTAGGGAAACACCATATATTCACTCCTTAAGGAAGGAGAACACTCCACAAGCCATGTGCATGTTCATACAATAATCCTTGACACCTCTCCATGTGGAGTCTCTAGCCTCTATATAGGCCTCATACATACAATACCATGGGTCATTACCATGGTTCCCTCATACCAGTGAACTAATACCATGGGCCCATTACATTATTACTAACTACCTGTGGTCCCTCACATGATACAGGTTAACCACCTTATTTATTACTATGGCCCATCCCATTATTATATTATTCCCTTGGGTACCTCCCTTTGTACCCCATATTATCCCCCTTAGGATATAACATTATGAGTCTATGTATTTCTTCCATGATGTTTCTCAGAGAAAATGCGCGGCAATTTGTAATTTTATTTATCTAATTGCATACTATTTTTGAATATCCAAATAGTTGTAAGTCTCTGCAATGTTTTTTCAGTGCAAAATGTATGGTGTATTTTGCTGCTGAAAGCTCAGAAATGTTGTTCATCCCTCTGCCCAGTCCCATTTGGATTTTGTAATAGTGATTTGTTGTAAGATGTAGGAAAACGCCCACCCCCCCCACATCCTATGTCTTGTGCTGAGCCCTCAAAGGATGCCCAGGGGTGAGCTTAGTTTATACTCTTAGGTATGATATGCCTCAGGAGGGTTTGATTCTCCTCTAGGATTGATTATAGTCTGATATGGATTTGAGCGGTGATGTCCGACCAATGGGTGGGGGGGGGTGTGCAGTTTTAAAAAGTAATCCTATTCCTAGCAATCCCTATGGCCCAGCAAGTAAGTAAAGGGATGTTCTTTGTTTTTCCTGAGGATATAGCTCACCACCATCGCTCCCAGGCTTCCTGAATAGTTGCTCCCTACCACAGAGAGAGTGAGGGTATTTGTAAGTGAATAGTGTTCCATAGCTCTTTTGTGCATGGGAAAGTAAGGAAGAGATGATTCACTGTTTCATTGTTTGATTTGCAAAGGTCACACCAAAATGGTACATGAAAAGATCTTTTGATCAGATTTTCTCTTATTGGGATTTTGTTGGATCAATGAATAAAGTAAAGACATTTCACATGATTCTTGTGTAAAGCGGAAATGAAATAAGTATTTTCTCTCATGTGTATTATTGTTTTTCTTTATGCTTATTAATCATCGTATTTGTTTCTATGAAATCTAAATGGTAAACTAGGAATGATATTTCAAAACTTGCTTTAATGCACTTTGTCTTAACTGTTTACATTCTTAATGTTTTCTGCTAAACTATCTTAGTTAGGGAATTCTTAAATGCTCCCTTACTTCTGTAGTTGCCCCCTCGGTCTATAGTAAAGGATTCTTAGTTGCCCTTTGCTCATGATCACTTCCTTCTCTTCATCTTGATCCTAGTCTAAGGATTCTTCATTTCCCTTTCACCCTAGTTAGGACTATCTCATCCATTGAACCTAAAGATTTGCCTTTTTCTTTGCTAGCCTACCCTGTGAACACTCCCTTTAGTGATCTTGTCCAGTTAATCCATCCTTTGATTGAATCCATAGCTCAATGGCTTGAAGGCCTTGTTCCATCCATCTTCCTAGAATTCCACCACCCAACCAAATTCAAAACCTTATGAACACTAAGAACTAGCCTAAAATCCCACCCAAAACAAAGTTAAATTATAAAGAGAGATCCCTCTCTGGACATAAGTTAGCTAGAACCCAACCCTAAAAGATTAGGTTTGTGGTTACCTCATATTATTCCTTCTTTTGATAACTTCTAGGGAAGACTTCTGAGTGATAACACCAACTAATCTGCTTTAGACACCTATTTTGGTTCATGAAGTGTTGTCTCAAGGAAACAAGGGAAACATTTTGACAACCATGCCCATTGACATCTCAGTCCAACCTGGGATTGTCGAAAATTTTCACTTATAGAAACCTATTTTGGTTCATGAAGTGTTGTCTCGAGGAAACAAGGGAAACATTTTGGCAACCATGCCCATTGACATCTCAGTCCAACCTGAGATTGTTGAAAATTTTCACTTATGGGAATATTTTTCTCATGATGAGCTTAAGATTTTTGCATCCTCCTTTGATCCAAGTGGATATTGGTGGCCACTCGCCTATTCCACTTCAAACCCCACCATTGTTTCTTTTAGTTTTTCAGTTTCCTTAATTGTAGCATAGTTTACTATTTTTGGCAGTTTTTCGAGTCCACAACTCCCAGAGCCGTTTTGAAGCTGTAAACGACATTTTTTTGGAAAATCACATATGATTAATGTGAGTTTTCTTCTCAATACTTATTATGAGTAGTGGTAGTCATTAGATAAATCTTTCTAACGAGGTATCATACACGTCAAATGAAGATTGTATACCAAAGTTACGACGCCGGGAAGTTGATGTGGCAATTTAGTTTGGTGTTTCATCTCCTAGGGTTAGGTTTTTGGATGTTTTGGGTTTTCCATTGCTTCTTAATAATAAATAGGCCCTCAACCCTCATTGTAACACAGTTCAATGGCATGTAGCTGCCACATCTCCTCTTAGAGATAAGCTACCATCCCCCAAGGTAGTCTTATTTCCACTTTGTTTGTAAGCATATTTTAGTATTTGATATTAATGAAATGAAATGTTATTTATGTTGCATCTTTGTATTTATGGTTATATCTGTAATTTTTTGCATTCCTGTTTAAATTCAGATTAGTGGTATCACAGTGATCTGTTTTTTCCCTGTTTTTCTTTGCATGTCCCCAACGAGGTCGGGGCATAAGGAGTTAAGGCTTTAACTGGTCGAAACTTTACAAGAACCGCCTCGCAAATCCCAATGGCATCCCATGGGGGAAGAAAATAAATATAAGGGAGTAGGAGATCCTATCAAAATATTTCTCAAGAGGCCCTCAAGAAACAAAGGAACGTGATGATGGATAAATTTGCCCAAATCCTTCAACAGTTGCCTAGTGGTGACACATCCACACCCAACAACCACTCTTGAGGCACCACTCATTTTAAGGTACAAGTAAAATTTGGCATTCCCATATTTAGGGACTAAATAGATGCAGTTTCTGTATATAAATGGTTAAATTTGCTAGAAGCATATTTTTCTGTTCATGATCTTTCCAGCTGGGAAAATATTACTTCTTCTCTTCTCAATGTTTGCCCCATGTCAAGGACTAGTGGGAAACCTACTGTGATCATAAGGATGAAAGTACAACCTCAATGTTTTCTGCCGCACCCACTTGGAATTCATTCTCTGATGCAATCAAGGAGTAATACTACCCTATCGAGAGCTATGAGGATAAATACAGAAAGTGGACCATGTTGTGACAGGAAAGGGACCAAGATGTGACAGAGTTTACCAATGTTTTTCATACCCTTTGCATGAAGTTGGGTATCAAGGATTCTGAGAAACATTTGGTAGTCAAGTACCATGGCTGCCTACACAAGTACATCCAAGATGAGATGGAGTTCTTGGACATATCCTCACTTGATATGATGTACCAATATGCCATCAAGATTGAGCAACAACTTGAATAGAAAAAGCGATACATTGGACCTATGAATCTGAGGCAAGCAAAAGGTGCCCCCAAACTGTAGAAAAAAGGACAAAGCCAAGGTGGGATGATCCAGGACAACCCTTGAAATTTGCAAGCAAAGAACAACATTGTGAAGGTGAAGAAGGACATGGGAAAAGGGTGTGAGCTCCGTAAGAGATTCACTCATAACAAAAGTGATTTTCGGGCCAAGTAGTCACTAGTGGCTGAGCTGAAGGATTCTAAATTAGATGCATGTTCTAACTCTAAGTTAGAACCCAATAAGGGGAATGAAAAAGGGAATCAAATTATCAATGTAGAGCCTGTTATGAAACCAGCTCAAGAAAAGATAGAAAAGATAGATCAACGCCTTAGAATTCAGCCTCTTTGAGGGGGCAACTTCCTTTACATTACATAAATGAACAATTCTTCGATGATACAAATGAAAAGACCTCCTTTCTATATATAGGAGTCTAAGGGGTCAGAACATAATCAAAGCCTACATAAAAATAATAATGTAAGGGCACAATAATAACAATAGTGGGCTTCTATGGGGCACAATAGTAACAATATGGGCACAATAGGGGCACAACAATATTAATAAGGGGTACGACTACCATAGTAATGGGGTAATCACTAGTATTATGGGGACCCAACATGCCCCACTCCTTCAAAAATAGTGTTGTCCTCAACGCTTGAGTAGTTCTGGATGCTTCTGTATAAAATTCTCATCCTCCCATGTGGAATCTTTAGCAGATAAGTTCTTCCACTTGATAAGATACTCTCAAATTGATCGATTTCGTAGCTGTCGAGTTCTTGTTTATGTGACTGCTTCTGGTTCCAATATAATTTTTCCTTCCTCGTCAAGTTCTGGAAATATTGTTTGAACTAGTAGCTTGTCGCCTATAACCTTCTTTAAACATGAAACATGGAAAACTGGGTTCAATCGAGAAGCTGCAGGAAGCTCCAATTTGTATGCCATAGTACCAATCTTTTGCAACACCTTGTATGGACCATAATACTTTGGTGATAATTTATTATCCTTCTTAGCTTGCTTGAGGGACATTTGCTTATATGGTTGTAGCCGTAGGAATACCAATCACCTACATCAAAACTTCTTTCGCTACGATGTTGATCTGCATGTTGTTTCATTCTATTCTGTGCCAACACGAGGTTATCCTTTAAGAGTTGGAGGACTTGTTGTTGATGTTCGATGTGATGTTCTTACTACTTGAACCTTAGAATTTTCTCTTTAAAATATGATGTGATGGATGGTGGCTGATATCCATAAAGTTGCCATAAATGGGGTCATTTTTTTTTGTTGTATTGAAGGAAGTGTTAACCACATTCAGCCAGAGGACACCATTTGGACCCATTGTGTCTGTTTATCAGATACAAAGCAACGAAGATATCCTCCAAACATTTGTTTACTATCTCAGTTTTCCCATTAGATTGAGGATGATAAGATGAGCTATGAGCTAACTGAGTACCGAGACAAGAAAACAATTATGTCCAAACATTTCTAGTGAAAATGGGATCTCTATTGCTTACAATAATCTTTGGGATTCCATGTAGCTTTTGAATTGTTTCCATAAATGCAGTAGAAACTGTACTGGTACTAAATGGATGTGATAATGCACAAAAGTGTGCATACTTGGTAAGTCTGTCAACTACCACCATGATGACACTCTTTCCCTCAGACTTGGGTAAAACTGTGATAAAATCCATTGAAACCTCTTCCAAACATTGGCTTGGAATGGATAAAGGCTGTAATCCTGGTGTCTTAATTGTTTCAACTTTATTTTGTTGGCAAACCAAACATTCCGCCACACACTTTTGAATATCTGACTTAAGGCCATCCCAAAAAAATTCCTTCTTAACCCTGTGGTAAGTTTTTAAAAATCCTGAGTGCCCTCCTAAGGGAGAAGTGTGCAATTCCATAAGAATATTTTGTTTTAGTTGG
>APFE030609657.1:0-25760 GCA_000404065.3 Pinus taeda
CTGGGTGCTCAGCTACACAAGTCTTGCAAAAGCTTGAAGGGGTGAGGGACAAGCTCTCTCTCTCTTTAGTGACAAAGTCTCCTTACTTAGGAAAAGCCTTATGGATACAAAGAAGGCTTCTTGCAACTCCAACCTTTTGATATCTTCCTTTCAGCACAAGTATTGCCACAAGAGTCAGAACTTTAAGAACTAGAACTAGAACTAGCTTGCTCAAGCCATGGGAACAAGATTTTATAGAGGAAAATGAAGAGATAAGGTCAATCCCCCACAATCATGGATTTGGCTTCATCACTTGGAAACTTCCATGGAATGGTGGCAAACAACTTTCCATCCAAGGAGATTCAAAGCCAAACCATCCTCACTCAACCTGGAATCAGTTTGGTGAATGAGGTGGATAGAAACTTCGGAGGTTTGAGTGGTTGGTTGAAAACTTTGCCCAACATGGTTGGCGCGATTGCGACTCTGGGACAGAGCGCCAATGGCGCGCCCTTTCATTAGGATTTTCCCCATTGGCGTGGGCATAACACAAGGCACCAGCGCTAATGCAAAAAGGGCTATTTTTAGGGGCAATGAGCAGGAGATGTCTTAAGGGCATATGAAGCTCATGTTTAGAGGTAAATAAGGCAAGTGGTTTCAAGTCTTGTCACTTCTCACAATTCTCGGAATGGGTCCTCCAAGATGCAGGAGAGGGGTAACAGGGACGGTGACAAACGGTGACAAATTACTGTGTAACAACTTCATTTGGAAAGCATGTGAAGAAAAAAATCCCCTCATGCTAGCTTTGAAGAAAATATATGCTACCCTAAAAGTGTTGGAAGCACTATATCTATTATGCATAGATCTATCAACTAAAAATGTATGAAGGTTGATCTAAGATTTATGCCTTTAATCCCAAATCACCAAGGAAAAATGCTCCCCTCCAGGGAAAAATTTAAGGATGGAAATTTATCTTGAAGTTTAGAAACCTTGGTGAATCTTTTAGTCCATCATATGCAATCTATAAAATGTTTGACAATATTTTTGCAAAAATATTCAAACTTCTAATAATTTATACAATCTCCATATGATTGTTTCGACAATTTTCAAGGTGAAATAATTTTATACTATAAAATTTTGGCAAATCATTTTAGAAAAAAAAGGAAATTAGCGAATATTAGCACCTAAAATTTCCCTACTTCCATCAAGAAAGCAATGTCCAGTAGATAACGAAATATGATAAGAAACACCATAATGGTTCCATTACAAATAACAATTCTAAAACCATTTCCTTTCATAGAAAAATGTATTTTTTAGAGAAATGGAAATGAGGAACAACTTATCATAGAGAAGAATCCTTGGATAGAATGTCAAAACAATCATCTCCTTCCAAATTACTTCATCAATAGACTTCATCTAAAATGATTTTTCTAATTAAAAAAATCATGAGGATGGATTATACGAATGGAAAAATCATGTGGCTAGAATGGAGAAACTTTGAAGCAAAGGGAATCATGCTCCTCTTTCAAATAACCTATTATATCAAATTAATTACATCTCTCTAATTCAAAAACATAACCAATTTCTCTACTCCTTAGTTCCATCGAAAGAGTACAACCTTTCGTTATGATATTCAACTCTTTTGAAGGAGTTAAAACCTAACATTGATCCTTGGTCAGGAAGAACCTATTGGAACTAAAATTTATTGTAAAGAAAAAAATATTTCTTGTGGCACTTATTGCACAATAGATCTATCACACTAGAGAAGATGCAGACATGATATTTCATGTTCCGACACGATATGTTGTTTGAACATCAGGAGAAAATACAATTTGTTTATTGAATGTGTTTTATCAAATGAGGTTTGGAATGAAATTCAGAGAATTGTAATTTCCTTTTTTGTGTGGGAGAGACCCTCCATTGAGGATATCATAAATATCTAGCATTGATCAATAGTCTTAGAATGAATATATCTTCCCCTAACAAATATTTGGGGATTTTGAATCACTTGGAAAGGTTGCCTCTTTAAACATAGGAATCCATTAGCTCATCCAACAACTATGTGCTTCTACATGCATTAGTGTCAGTATGTCCCTCAATATAACCTCTACTAGTTGTGTTATTGGGTAACAAATTCCAATTGGTTGAATCTTTTTTAGGAATTAAGAAGATTGAGAAAATATATAAATTGGTTTGAATATATCAATTACCATAAAAATTTCAAAGATATATGAGAAACAAAAATTAAAAAAAATCACACACATAAATATTTATATAGTGAAAAAAAATTTGACCATTGAAATCTTTAGTGAAACTTTGCTGACCATTGAGCTTCACCACTCTTATTTTATTGACCAAATATATAGTATAATAAAATTAAATTTTACCTTCATCCACACCTAAAATAAATGCCTTCATACATTACATAATCCTTACTAACTATGATTTTTTCATTACATTGCACCGTCCTTACATCATGTTTTATTTGTAGTCAATTAAAACTCTAATTATTACCTCTCAAATTAGTCACAAATGGTTGAATCTTATTGGGGAAAATATTCTAAATATTGGGTTTCCTAATCATTTCTAACATAATTCTACTATAGTTGATCCAATTGACTACGATAAAACCACTAGTCTTAGTTAACTACACAAATTCTGAATTATACTTACTTTCAATTATGTCAAATAAATGTTAACTCTTTGATTGCAACATAAATTTAGAATATGGATATCACCATTAATTTTTTGTCAAAAATCCAAATAAAACCATCAATTAAGTTTATTTATCTACTCAATTATATTCCTAGTTAATTCCCCTCTGCTTGTTCATTAAGGCTCATCCTTACTCTATCCACTCAACTAGCTTGTTTAGAAAACTAATCTCCAACCAAATAGCTTATTGAAAATAATTATAACACTTCAATGATTTAACTCTTTTATCTTATTCGTAGTTCAAAACAATATTATTCTTTAGTGGCCTAGGGCACAAATGCTTACTACCTTTTTGCACCAGGAGAACTTTGCAACACTCATTGACTTTATCATAAATTTTGCATCATTCTGCACTCCGTTTACATTTATTGGTATAAACTTCTTATTTTTCTCAATATCTCTCACAAAATAATATTATATACCAATATTCCTTGTACTCAGATGCTTAGTAAGCCTAGTTCATTTCTAGGAATATTGCACTCTCAATATAACAACCTCTTTTTTCTACTTTTCAATCAAACCTAATCTTCAAACACAACTATTACAAGAAAGAAAATTCTTTTCTGTCATGATAAACTTCCATGTATCTAGATTCCATTTTTAATAATGGCATGATAAACTACCCTGCACTCTTCCATATTATAACTCCATTAAAGAACTAGAATACATATGCGTTATTTAACCTTATGTCTATATTTATAGCTCTATTAGTGTTGAGAAATCTAATTAGATTGTATTCATTATTATTGTTAGGAATTCCTTAATAGTAGATAACATGATCATTTATGCCACAAAAATACCTAAATTCTCTCTAGACAATGGTCCAATTCTCTTTACTAGGTGTTTTCATGTACCTACGTGGTACTCCCATTGCCTGAGAACTGTCTAGTCATGTGCACACAAGTATATTCATAAAAGTACCGATTGCTTTTAGATAGGGATCATGGGCCATTTTATCTATCTATTCGTATTTATTTGGACATTAGTCAACAATTATCCTTGCACCAAAAGAAATTTCTACCTTGAGTAGCCTGCAATTATGCAATCGACTTGTTTGGATAATCAATTATCAATAGATTGTTTGTCAACTCAAAGTCCATAGTTTCTTTTCCAAGTGATTGCACAAAATATACGCAATATACATTTATTTTTCTAACACTATGTTACATACCTTAAGAAATTAAAAGTTTATTTCTATTAGAATTGGTTTTTATTATTAAGTCTCCTTTATTTATAGCTGCTATTATATATGTCATTACCTTCTTCAAATAATTGATTGGTGTGTTTAGTGGGCTTGACATTGATCAGATCCAATAACTCAAATGATTCTTTGGGTGAGTGTTTTGGAAGCCTATGAACGTTGTATGCCCACATATCCGAACTTCAAGGGGTTTAGCGCCCACAAAAAGAATGTTTCGCCAGTAACCAAAGCTTTCTAAAACAATCTATGTGTCATACCATGTTGGCTAGGTTATTATGTATGTATATGTATATATATCTATATATGATATATATATATATATTTATATATATTATATAATTATATTACTATATATATATATATATATATATATATAGATATATAGTTATATATATATATATAATATATATATATATATATATAATATATATATAATATATTATATATTATATATTATATTATATATATATATATATATATATATTATAATATATTATTATATATATATTAATTTACAACCTAGAACAAAGTGAGGGTTATATGATCACCCCCCTTGTCACTCTATATCTCCCACTCATTATGACATTAATGCTTCTCAACCTAGAGATCTTTTCTCTAACTATATGCTAATCTATTTATGTGGTATACCAAAGTCCCTTGACAAAATTTATATATGTACTAATGAGGCATCAATTTCAAACAACGACATATGTCCATAGTTAAGAATCACATGTGTGTGGTTAATTCCTCATCACTTTTGGTTAAGAGGGTTGTGTCATTGTATTTCGTGCTAAGGGTTATCGTTTTTTTAGAAATATGTATGCATTTTGTTGTCACCGTGTCACCTTACTAAATGTGGTGGCATGTGATCATCCTAATTACCCTTGAACAGCCAAGATGATGATAGGGAAGATTAATGGTTGGAAATGAAAGTCTCGAACACAAACCATTTATTCTCAATTGCCTTTGCATTTGTCTTTGATTTCCTCTACCTCTTTCTGCTACTTGTGTCATGGACACAACCACTTCTGGGTGTTATCTCAGCGTTCAACACCTAGTTGAGGACATAGAGGAACTACTATGGCTCCCTCCATCAACTTCTCGGGATATCCTTAGCTACCGATAACCTATCTCTTTATATATTTGTGTAAATGACTTTGTTCGCTTGTATTTGGTAGTCTATGGATTCTATAGTTGACCCTAGATTATTTATTCTTTGTTTTGATTCCTTATTTCAAAAATTTCATGTATGATGAGGATCTTTCCCTTCAACACTCCTAGTCTTTCTTTATTTTTCCTTTCAAGTAAATTGTTCTCCTCACTTCTCATAATTTCACTTATTATGAAGATTTTTTCTGTTAGTCACTTTTTCATTTAAATGAGGTAATTCTGACATAGTCTAGTTGGATTTTGAGAGAGCCACGAGACCCTAGTTGAGTTCAGTGACCCAGAGTTAGAGTGCTATTTTGATGTACCCCAGAGGTACATACCACTGTAACCTATCAAACTTAGCCACTTTTTTCCTCTACTTTCACTATTATGAGTGATCCTACATAATTAAAAGTTTCTCTCATGGGTATTCGAGAGGGTGCACATGCGTATGTAAGAAAATATCATTTCCTTTTTTCGGTTTATTACAATGTAGATAGAATTGTTTTCTATCAATATGGTTCTAATAATATCTGTTATACTCATCTTGTAGGGGTGAGGGTTTCCTTCCTAGTATTTTGGTTATAGTTCATTTCATGAACTCGAGCTAAGTTGCAAATTATAAGCCCAACTGTCTGCTTCCTCTAGGTTGATGATACTCAATTACTTTGGCTCTACCAAATGCGGTGACTCTTTTAAAATTGCTATGTTGTCATTGTTATTGGAATATGTAAAGGATATTGTTCTCTAAGGCCAAATTAGCATCATATTGCCCTTTTGAAGACAATTATGTCCCATTTTTCTTTTTGTCCCCTGTGGTGAAGGGGTTACAATTTGATTATTATATGTATTTTTTCTATTTATGAGACTGCTATAAACATTACCTTAGTCTCGATACCAAGTGTCTCCTTGTAATTTATAGCAAGGTCTCATACATAAATAATGTGAATGCCCCTTTCCTTGGGGTGGAAGATCTAACACATGTATTTTTTTCTATTTATCGATTTCTAATTCAATAGCACTGCCTAGTTCAGTGCATATTATTTTCAATTTCAAAGTTTATATTTCCGTTATGATGTGGATTGTTTGTGGTCATTTATTCAATGCATATGAAGAAACAGTATCAATTAACACCTCTAATTTTATTGATATTAATGTTCGATTCTATCATAGTCTACGTTGTATTTTAAGATGTAACATCATCAAGTAAAATCGTTGAAGTAGGAGGGTTGAACAGTTAAGACTTGTCTCATTTTCATTTGTGTATTATTTGTTACTTCAAAGGTAATTTGTTGTACTTCCTAAAGGAATTACTGAATTTAGTTGCTCCTAAAATTTTTGTTATAAGGTTTGTTTTCATGGTTTTGCTATAGAATCCTTTCGTGGCTTGAAAAATGATAAATCCCCTAAAACTTTGTTTCATGTAGCTACTCAGATGTGCTGATTTGTACATTTCAAAACATTAGGTAAAAATAATTGACCATGTTTAGAGAGTTTGTGACCCCAAGAATAATATGTATTTGCCGTTCCTATGGCTTTATGGTAGCTTTACAACTTTTATTCCTCTTTCCAACATCTATCCAATCATTGTTTGAACAACTGTAGTTAAATCTAACATTAAAATAGTTTATAAACGGAATGGATTTGGCACAGTGTAAGTATATGCATGCACCCACCTCTTGCATTTGCATAATCTTTGTTATTCAGGTAAGTCTTTAATCTACTTATCCCACCTTCTATAACATCTTTGACCTTTAATTATGATAACCAGTCTTGCAGAAAAGAAAATGATAACTTATCTAGTGTAATCATATGTGTAATTTTCAACTCAGAAAAGCTTTCGCTACAATTCCATGCACAAGTACTTCATCCACCCTTAGGTATAAATTAAAGTATTCTAATCATTATGTTAGTTCGTTTATTTGTTTCTTTTTCAAGTGAATTTTCAAAAACACATTATGTTACCATTACATATATTCATTTTCACCTAATCAATTTCATATATTCTTTTACATATACTCATTTTCACCTAAACAATTCCATATGTTCTTTTACATATACTCACTTACATTACTAGAAATGTCATAATGGAAGTGTTAACCATTTATATATATTCATCTACAGTAATGGAGCATCATAACAAAAACTATAATGATCTATTTAAATCCATTTATAGTTCTAAAAGTATCACAACAAATTTTCTAACCATCTATTTAAATACATTTACAGTACTGAAATTATTGTAACAGAAATTCTACTGATATATTTAAATCGATTTACAATACTGAAATTACCATAACATAAATTCTAACAATCTATTTAAATCCATTTAAATTATTGAATACATCATAACAAAAGTTCTAACCAAAATCATGGACACGAGAACACTTGGAAATGAGCACCTTTCCTCCCAACCTTGAAGTGAAGCCTCCAGTTCCCCTCAAATTGAGAAGTGCTTGCGAGGAAAAGAAACCTTCTTCATCCCTTGAGTAGGTATTTTATACGTTTTCTTCCATAACATATTTTTCTCTTAGCCGCATCCCAATTTTATGGTTATGAAATTCCACTTGCCTAGGATTTTCCTTTAAATCCCGCTTTTCTCTATCGTGGTGATTTCTTCTTACTGTTGATTAGCATCTTTCTCTAGATAAAAGATTTAATAGATCATTTTATCCTATCCATTAAGTCTTATCAAACTTTTATATCAATATCATCTACTAATGGGACTTTTGTCTTCCTTTTTTGTTGTTTGGAAATAATCTCATACTGAACTGGCTCATTACCAAGTAATTCCAACCCTTTTATTTATTAATAAAAATTACTTATGAAATAAGCAGTTTACTATATTTTTCACTAAACAAATCATTTCTTTTCCACGATCCAATCTAACATACTTTAGCCTGAAAATAAAACAATCATTACAGAAATAGAGGGGTATTACCCACTAATTTCCCTAACATGCATTGTAGAACAATTAATCAAAGGATTCAATCTAGGTTGGAAATTAATTCACTGTCTAACTTTATATTGGAAAAATTATGTTGAATAATCAACCCACAATGGAATCCAACATTCAATCACCCATCCTATAATTAACCACTACTAGTCTACTAAGAATTTTAATTGCAAAAACAAGAATAATTAGGGGGTAACAATTACATAGAAAAAATTAATTAATTGAATTATGAAATTAACATTTATGAGAAAAAATCAGAATTTATTTTAAAAATTATTTAAATATTTACTAATATATAAATAACCCCTATACTATGGCATTTTCACTTCCTCCTTAGAGTTAACAGGATGAAAACGAATTCATAAAGTAAGAATTTCAACCACACCAAATTCATAATTCGATCTTATAAATCCAAAATTCACTTTAGATTAATATGAGAATATTATGACACATATTAATAATGATAATGATAAGATACTTTTAGAAGTTATAGGAATTCTAAGCTATTAAAGAAATATTGTTTAGAGTGTGCTTGAGGATTACAAATTGCCAAGCCATTCAAATTCTACCTATTAGAATCACCTATTTAGTAAACTCATTTTAACCATAAATCTAATGAAGGAAGAATATTTAGCACATAACTACATGATGTATTGACACAAATTTCAAAATATCAAGTATATTAGTCACTTCCTACAAATAGAAATCCAAAGTTGATTCCAACTAAACTTACAATATATCATTTCCAGCATGGTCCATTGAACACATACGATAAATGGGTTGTCAAATATCTTCTATGGTGACACGCATACTAGACAAGTTCCCTAGTATATTCTCTCTTGTCTCATAACTTGGTGATGGGTTTTGTAACATCATATGTAGATAGATATGATACATGTTTTCAATAATTCAAGTAGATAGATACAAACATGTTATTTGAAAGTATATTTTAATAGTTGTTGCAAATGCATAGTTGTATAAGCTAATCTATACCTTTATCTCATACCACTCTTAATATCAAAAAGGGATATTTATGTTATAAGTAATTGGAAAAAGTAAAGTAAATGAAACATATCACTTGCAAAAAAGGACTCCATCTTTTTTGTTGAACAACTACCAAAACTGAAGCAATTACATGCCCCCGTGTAACATAGTCACTCATCCAAATATGATTTTGAGAGACATGATGGAAGAATATTTATGCAAATATTGCAGCAATTAAGGGAACATTCTTATTTCTCTTATTCTACATAATACCACAAGTTTATCGCTATAGAAGTCAAATACTATTATTATTCTACGAGATCAATATGATTTCATAAAATAAGGAACTAAATGTTCAATCTGAGCCACTAAATCCCTTTATCGTCAAACAGATGATGTATTTCTCAAAATGGTTAACTGGAATTTCAAATTTGTTAAAAGTAAGGCGTTCATACCACTTTTGTTCAAGGGATATTGTAATTGTTTGTGTTGAAAGAGAATAAGGATTCATCTTCATTCAAAGAGACACCATTGTCACATTATGATGTTTCCAATCTTATGGCCTTCTAGAAATAAGAAACAAAATTGTCGACCTTAAACATTTTCACTTTATCAGGGATCAACTAAGAATGGTTTGGGCTTACATGCAACCAATGGTCTTCATCATGTTCCACAAAGAAGATGATAGAGATTGCATTTAACCATGAAATATTTTTTTCATAAAGGAATAAAAGTCACAAATATATGCATCCCTTAGATAAGGGTTTGTCTTCCAATTGTCTTTTCCTTTAAGTAATAGGTTGCGCTAGTCGAGCTTACAAATATTTTTTTCCTCTTTGGCATGATAGAACTCATCAAGGAACTTATCATACTCAAAAATATGTGTAGGATTCCTAGATTTCAGTTTATCAAATGGAGGGAAATTAACTTCTCTTTCAAAAATAGGGGGTATACTAGTGAAGGAAAATCACAATATACTATTGAATAAACTAAATGGCAGCTCGTACTTTTTGCCTTATTCTATATTTTGTACCTTAGTCCTCAAAATTTGGGTAATTAGCAAATCCTCTTTCTCCTTCTTCCTTCTTAATTCATTCAATTGATTGAGTTCATATATGTGTTTCATCAATTAATTAATCCTTTCTTCCAAATTCTCTTACTTGACTCTCTATTATGCAAATACCTATCCTCATTTTCTCTACCTTGGGGTTTTAAGAACTTCATTTTTTCGTTTCCTTTTTCAATAGGACCAATATTATCACCAAGAAAATATCATTGTCATAATGTGAAACAATATATTCAAATTCTGTTAAGCCTAAAAATTTCTTAGCTTCTTCTAAGCCAATGCGAACCAGTTACACAACCTTCCATTTTTCTATGTCAATATTTTGTTGAATTATAACAATTTTGATGAATTTTCACTTTTGGAAATGTGAGACAAAGTATGAATCCTACCAATTAGAGGCTTTTGGTTCTTCCTTGATTTTTCTAGTCTAGTTGGTTCAACTATCTCCATGACATAGTTGCAAAATGTTATGAATCATTTGGATAGTTTGTTTATAACTATACACCATCCCATTCTGGTATTTCATATGAGTCACCTTCTTTAACATCAATAATATCAAATTCATGATTAGACTTTATTTCTCCATGAACTTTAAACTAGAGTTGGACATCTTTTCTTGGTTGTAATAGATGACATTTTTCTATGTGTGTAGTTCCCCAAATCAAATGGTTTATGTCTACCTCTTGGTAGAACATGTGTATGTTCTTCCTAGACAAGAAAAGAAGAATAATTTCTTGGTTGGTTAATATGATTTAGTAATTTGAAATGAAAGAAAAAACAAAAAAAATCAAAAACAACTTCACATCTTAGGAACTCTTGAAAGCACAGAGACGCATGGTGCCATGGTCAAGGAAGATAATTTCACTCATTTCACTCAACCCCATTTTCTATGGCCGTAAAACTTATATTTCCTTTATAAACATACTATAAACAACATTGGTTAAAAATTTTTGTTCAATCTAGTAATATCATATGGAAGCATGTTTATTTACATAGGTAATAATTTCCATGGCAACTAGAATTAACAACCTTCATAACTCTATTGTTTTTCCATGAAGTTTGCAAGAAAACCCACTATAATATCCTTGTAAAAACCCTAGAATATGTCGAAATACACCATACACACTACCTCTATGAAAATATTTAATACATTAGGGTCATTCCTTATGGTATCTATAGCCTAAATCTCATGATCAATAATTTTTCTTCCCACAATGAATGTTTATGGAAGACGTAACATGTTTATATATTTTAATATTATACTTCAAATTGCATGGATAGAATGAAATTTCAATCATTAATTCTAGTTTTGATAGAATTGTCGAGGAACCATAGCTATAATGAAAACATGATGAGGTGTAAATAGATATAGAAATGTGCAAGGGAGATAGGTATCATAATTTAAGAGGCATGTAGCCGGTCCACAACCATCATACATTGAAAAGGAAACCATTAGGAACCTACCATTATTCGTTGAAAATTGGGTGAGTGCATGGATAAAAAGGAAATATTTATTATGGAAAGGCATGCACACATAGTACCCCTAACTGAAGGAGTAGCCAGTCCTTGGGTATGTAAAGAAATCTAACTAAAAACATAGCGCATTTCAAATTTATTATTAAATAAGTGGAAATTACACACTTATACCTGCAAAAACATCAAGGTGGTTGAATTTCTTATTGATCCGAGTGGATCCATAAAGAATGATTAACAGAGTTGTGGTTGTACCAGGTTGGGATAGACTTCAAAGGATTTAAAACAATGATCAAGAACACCTCTAAACCAGTGGAAATGGCAGCTAGTGTGTAATGACGAGTACCTTGGCAAAAGCGCGCTGATCGAGGCCCATGGACACTGCGCGGGAGTCAAAATTAGCCCTTGGGAGGCCCAGATCAGGAAACAGAGGCAGTTTAGTCATGCATCACTGGGCGAAAAACCTTAAATTGGAGAAGCCCCAAGCGCTCGGTCACATGAGAGCCAGGAAAACCTTGGGATAAAAGGCTAAGAGCTAATGGTGGGACCCGCTCCAAATACGGTGGTATTGATTGGGGACGACCGTGGGCAGTAAGAAGTTTCAAAGGAAAAGGAACGATTCCACTCAGCACCTAACGCATGGAAAGTGGAGGAGAGAGGAAATTGTCGCTCATCGAATGCTAACAGAAGAGCTAGTCAACCACACGGGACGAGCGAATGGAATTGGATCTAAGGGCTCCATATCTAATGGCTGAGATCGCTCCCAATGGAGAAGATGAAATCGACGAAGAAATAAGCCGCGATTTAGAAGAATTTGAAGTCTGAATTGACTACCATGGTGGAAAATGACTCATTACATAACGTAACCGAGGAAACAAACTAACGAGGCAAGCTGGCGCATTTTGCAGGAGGACAAGTGGCCATCCCTGTGAGTCTGATGATGACATCGAGAACAAGGAACTCCAAGTGTAGCTGTAAGTAGGCAAATCGATGGAGGTGGAATAGGAAACAAACTGCCATGAGATCGAATTATTTAAAGCCATAAACAGAGAATAGAAAACACACACCCAGAGAGGAAGACAGAAACCAAAAAAGAGAAGAACCAGTGAAGCAAAAAGAAGAAAGAAGGTAGAGGGCTGAGTTGACCAAGGGAAGCATCGAGCACTAGAGAGCTTGAGAGATTCAAGCCATCCCTGAGAGTATCTGTCAAACCAGAGAGGTAAAAGAGTTGGAAAGGAAAAGAGTCTGTGTACTCTAGTGGCTTGGGGAATCGAAGAACCACCTTGCCAAGCCAATCGGTTTCAGGAAAATCATATTGAGCTCCTTCATTGTAATTCTTTTCTTCAAGAAATAATAAAAGAATGCCACCACTAAGAGCTAGACTGGAGATGTAGCCCTGGAGGATAGGGTGAACTCATTATTAAATTCTTGTGTTCCTGTATTTGCTTACTGTGTTTCTCTGTTGTTTTCCATTTCAAGTGTCTGTGTATTTGCAATCTGATTGATTCGTTGCTCAAATAACATAGACACACACACCAAAATATGAGTCTATAATACCTTCATTTAATAAATATTTAACTGAGGTCACTCATAGGGTGATTATCAAATCAAGTGGTATCAGAGCTCTAGGCTGTAAGGTTAGACAAGCTTGTGGTGGTTTAGCTATTGAATGCTCACTAGATCAAAGTTCAAATTAGGAGAAGGAGAGTTGGTCGAAAGTAATCCTAAAATTGGGATAGTCTATCCTCAGAAGACAATGTCAGGGGAAGATTCTATGGGGCCACACCCTCAATTCATAGAGAGTTTTCCTAGCTATAAACTCTATGGTAGAAGAAATGTATACGGACTTTAGAAAGCATAAGGATGAACATTCATCAGGTTCTAAAAAAGACAAAGAAGAAGATGAGTCTCATTCGCATGACCACTCAAAGGGGAAAAGGAAAGTGGAAAGCTTTCTCACATGTCCTAATAGCCCTGTACATAATAAGAAAGCATCTTCGATCAAGCTAGTTGTTAAATTTGACTTGCCTATATATGATGGAGAGCTAAATGCTGAAAAATAGGACAATTGGATTAGACAAATTGATGTGTATTGCAGAGTGAAAAACATCAACTCAGACAAGAGAAAAATTCAGCTGGCAAGCCTATGCCTAGGAAGCACTGCCTTGGTTTTGTGGGAATGCAGAACCCAAGCTGACATGAAAAGACATGGGAAGACTATCTCTATTTGGAGTGACTTTGTTTCTGCAATCAAGAAGTAGTTTTATCCATTGGCCTACATGCAACAAGCCAAGATGAGTTGGCAAACTCTTCAGCAGTTGAAAGGGAAAAGTGTGCAAGGGTACAATCAAGAATTTAGAAAGAGAGCATTGATTCTAGAGATCTCATTAGACTCACCAGAGACTCTTTTGAAGTACATTGGTGGTCTACACAACTACATGAGGCATACCATGCTCATGTTTAATCCCACTAGTATAGATGAGGTATCTGTACAAGCTACTCATCTAGAAGCTAGAGGAAAGAATGGAAATCCAGAAGTTGGGGGACCATCCAAACCCACTGCAAGCAAGAACAAGGAGAAAAGAAAATAGAAGTGGAAAGTAGGGAAGGCTAATGTTGCACAGAAAAGAAAAGCTTCATGAACTCACTGTAAAAACGATGGGCATGATGATGAGCACTGTTGGATTCTACATCTAGAACTGAGACCTAAGAACTTTGAGGGCAAGAAGAAGAAGACTGCTGCAACTATTCAGAAAGACTTGGGGTCAGACTCAGGAGATGAAAACAATCATTGCAGCCACATGTATAAAATGTAAGAATTCTGAAGCATCTACTAGTAATTCTGCTCAAACTATTATTGATGAAGAACATGAGAGAAAAAGACATGAGCTTTTACATATTCGAGTTATTTCCAAACATCAAAAGATTGATACTTTGTTTGATAGTGGCTCACAAATAAATTTGATTTCTGAATAAATAGTAAAGAAATTGGGATTAGCAACTACACCTCACAAGAAACCATACCCATTAGGATGGTTGAATGATAAAGCACAACTACAAGTGACTAGACAATGCAAACACAAGTTTTCTTTTGGGTCAACATTTGTAGATGAGGTTGAGTTAGACATAATTCCTTTGGATATATGTCGAATTGTTTTAGGAAGTCCTTACTTGTATGATAGAAAAGCCATTTTCTATTGAGATGAGAACAAGTATCTACTTGTTAAAGATGGAATCGAATACTTTGTAAGAGCTCACAAGCTCAAGAATAATTGTACTCTCATAAATTCCAGGTAGATGAAAAGAATGATAAATTCATGCAAACAATTGTTACTAAAGTTTGTAAAGGAAAAGAAACCCGATAAAGCCAATGTATTTGATGGCTGTAATGCTAAGCAACAAGCTGATATAGAAAAGATTGTTTTAGAGTATGATGTCATGTTTCAGGAACCTAAAGGTCTGCCACCCAAAAAGGAAATAGTACATGATATTATTTTGCAGCAAGATGTTCCATTACCTAACATTGGAATGTACAAGTTGTCTGCTTTAGAGAATGTTGAAATCAAGAAGCAGGTGTAGGAGTTGCTTGAGAAGGGGTTCATTAGGCCTAACACATCACCATGTGGGTCACCAATCATTTTGGTGAGAAAGAAAGATGGCTCATGGAGAATGTGCATTGACTACCGAGCATTGAATGAGATAACAATAAAAAATTGCTATCCCCTTCCTCGCGTAGATGATCTTTTAGATCAATTGAAGGAAGTTGTTTATTTCACCAAGCTAGATTTGCACAGTGGAAACCATCAAGTCAGAGTTGCAGAGCAAGATGCATGGAAGACTGCTTTCAAAACCAAGAAGGTATTGTATTAGTGGCTGGTTATGCCTTTTTGCTTGACCAATGCCCCTGCTACTTTCATGAGATTAATGAATGATGTGCTCAGGCCTTTTCTTGATGATTTCACTATTGTGTATCCGGATGGAATTCTAATTTTTAGTAAAATGTGGGAAGAACACTTAAAGCATGTTAAGCAAACATTAGATGTTTTGAAAAGAGAAAAACTTTATGTTAAACTCTCAAAATTTGAATTTGGCAAAATATCTCTAAATTATTTGGGTCATATAGTAGGGGGTGGTGAATTGAAAATAGATCCCTCTAAAGTGGCAGTCATTGTAAATTTTCCTAAACCCCAGTCTGCTACAGAAGTGAGAATCTTCGTAGGAGCAACACAATATTGGAGGAAGTTCATTCTAATTTTTCCTCAATTGCAGCTCCCTTACATGCTTTGACCAGATTGAACAAGGTGTTTCAGTGGGGATGCAAACATCAGAAAGTCTTCGACACCTTAAAATAAATGATTAGTACAACACCTGTGCTAGGACTGCCTGATTGATAAAGACCGTTTGAGATCCAAATAGATGCCAGTGATTATGCCATGGGAGCAGTGTTGATAGAGCACTATAAAACCATATGTTATCATTCTTAGACTTTTAATCCTGCAGTAGTAAACTATCCTACATATGATAAATAATTGTATGTATTAGTTCAGAGTGTGAAAAAGTGGAAAGATTACTTGATGGGCAAAGAGACAGTAATAAATATTGATCATCAACCAGTCCAATATCTACACTCCCAGACTAAGTTGCAGCAATCAAGACGGTACATATGGATGGGTTTTCTACAACAGTTTCATTAGTCATCGGATATAAAAAAGGCATACATAACAAAGTTGTGGAAATGTTATCTAGACCCATTATAAATGCATCTGCTATACTTAAGCTTAATTCTGTACTACATGAAAGCTACATTGAACAATATGCTCAAGATATAGACTTTAAAGATGTATATGCAACTTTGAGTCAAGGCAAGAGAGTAGAAGAATTGGATTATCATGTAAAGGAAGGACTCTTATATCACTATGGGAAACTCTGCATTCCACAAACAGAGAGAGTATAGATAGTTAGAGAAGCACACACTTCTCTGATATCAGGTCACTTTGGGGTAAGTAAAATAGTCACATAGCTGCAAAGATTTTGTTATTGGACAAAAATAAATGAGATAGTTGTAGGTTCTAACCCCGTATAGAAATTAACTGCATACGAATTCTAAAACACATAAAACAAACAATGCAAGATCATAACACATAAAACACATATACACAAAGATTTTCCCCTGGATCCCAAAACTGGGACTACCAGCTTGATTTTTCATTATGTTCCTTTCAATGTTACAATACATATTTGTACATGACAAAGCATCCAATACCATTGACTGAAAAAAATCATGTTCAATACCATGGACCGAAAACCATCACATCCAAAAACCATGTGTGAAAACCATGCACAAAACCATAGGTGGGTCTTCTGAAGCTAACATAGGGTCCAAAGACAAAATTTCCCAGGGCGCTATCCCGGACCCCATAAAGTGGGGTTACAGGTACCTCTCAAACCCCCAGTGACCTCCCCCCCTCTAACCTTTTATTAACTATGTGGGCTAGTCGTGTAAAGATAACACAACCCAACATTCTCCCATTTCTTGTTTTCTTTGCACAAGGGGCCACAAGAGAGCTTAGTCATTTTTCCAGCCCTGAAATGCCCATTGTCTCTCTACACCAAGAGAACTTCTGAGAGCTCACAGATTATGTCAATGCATCTGCAGTATTCTTCAAAGTGTCCACCATTACCAGCAACACCTTTTTGTCTTCTATCATATCCCTCACAAAGTAATATTGAACATCAATGTGCTTTGTCTTTGAATGATATGCAAGATTCTTTGCCAAGAAAATTGCACTTTTGCTGTCACAATCTATCCTTATAGCTTCCTGTACCAATCCCATACTTGAACACAATATCTGCAACCAAACTGCTTCCTTGCTTGTATGAGTGGTTTCCATGTATTCTACCTCTGTAGTTGATAGTGCAACTCCAAATAGGTTAAACACATACCCACTTGTAGATCTTCTCTGATCCAGATCTCTAGCCCAGTCTGCATCAAAAAATCCATGAATATCCAAACTCTGTCCAATCCCGGTCTTCCTTGGTAGCACAAACCATAATCACTAGTGCCACACAAATACCTAAAAACCCGCTTCATTATTTTCCAATTCTCCTTCCCTTGTTTTGATATAAACATGCGCAATACTCCCACTACATGTGGAATATCTGGTCTAGTACAGAGCACTGCATACATCTGGCTACCAACTGCACTTGCATATGGAACACGGGACATGTCCTCTTCCTCTTCTTGTGTCTTCGGATATTGTTCAACAGATAACCTCAAACCTACAGGAATGGGAACCTTCATCGGTTTACTATCCTGCATATTAAACCTCTGCAATATTGTCTCAACATACTTCCTCTGGTTCAATCAGAGCTTCCTCTTTGCCCGATCTCTTTTAATTTCCATGCCCAAAATATAGTTTGCAGCACCAAGATCTTTCATGTCGAATTTGGTGGACAATTGGGTCTTCAAATCCTGGATAATTTCTTTGTTATTTCCAACCAACAACATATCATCTACATACAAGGCCAGATAAATAACACGGTTACCAATTAATTTAAAATACACACAATGATCTGCTTTGCTTCTGGTCAAGCCAAGTACCCGTATAAATGTATCAAATTTTTGATACCACATCCTTGGTGACTATTTTAACCCATACAGAGACTTCTTTAACTTACATACTAGTTCTTTCTTACCCTTCATTGCAAATCCTTTAGGTTGCTTCATGTAGATATCCTCTTCCAGATCCCTGTGAAGAAACGTTGTCTTCGCATCCATCTGTTCTACCTCAAAATCAAAAGCAACAACAATAGATAAAATTAATCTAATAGAAGTTACCTTGGCAACAAGAGAAACAATATCACCAAAATCAATTCCCGGCACCTGGGAATAAGCTTTTGCTACCAACCGAGCTTTGTATTTCTCCATTTTCCTTCTGCGTTTGTCTTATTTTTGAACACCCATTTTCTGCCAATGGGTTTCCTTCCAGCCGAAAACTCCACCAGATCCCAAGCCTCATTTTTGTACAAAGATGTCATTTCATCAACCATGTCCTCTTTCCAGAGTTTGCCATCCTCTGAATCCATTGCTTCCTTCACAGTTCTAGGATCATCATCAGTAACAGACAAAGCAAAATTTGAGCAGAAAGAAGATGGACTATACTTTTCTGGCTGCCTTCTTTCTCGAAATGATCCTCTCATAGCCGAAGTGTGTGGGTCTTCATCTTCTAATTCGTCTTCTGCTGTAGAGTCTGATTCTTCCTCCTTTAGCTCAAACTCTATCTTCTCAGGTTCCTTTAGTTGTACTTCATGTTTAATAACATCTTTCACCTCTTTGAACACCACATCTTAGTTGTACACAACCTTCCGTGTGACTGGGTTCCAAAGCTTATAACCCTTTAAACCATCCTTATAGCCAATAAAGATGCACTTTTTAGATTTACTATCCAACTTGGTTCATTTCTCCTTTGGAACACTTACATATGCGTCACATCCAAATACCCTCAGATGTGAAAGAGAGGGTTTCTTAACAGTCCATACCTCTTGTGGAGTCTTATCCTCCAACACTGATGAAGGTGACCTGTTGGCCAGGTAACATGCAGTATCCACCACCTCTACCCAAAATTCCTATCCTAACTCAGCACCACTGACCATGCTTCCTGCCCTTTCCATCAACGTCTTATTCATTCTTTCTATAACTCGATTTTGCTGAGGTGTATATGGAGTAGTCTTCTACCGTGCTATACAACACTTCTTACAGAATTCTTCAAATTCCTTAGTACAAAACTCTCCACCGTTATTTGTCCTCGGTACCTTTATCTTCTTCTCTGTCTCGTTTTCCACTAGAGCCTTAAATTCTTTAAACCTGTCAAAGAATTCCAATTTCTTCTTAAGGAAATATATCCATGTATTTGTTGAGAAGTCACCTATAAATGATACATAGTACGAAGACTTACCCAGTGATGGAACCTCCACACGTCCAAAAACATCACTGTGCACAAGTTCTAATATCTATTTTTCCCTCCTACTACCAAAGGAGAAACTCACCCGATTCTTCTTTCCATATACATAATTCTCAGAGAAATCAAAATCTAGAGAGCTATTACTCATACCTTCTACCATACCTTTACCATGAAGTATCCGAGGGCCCTTTTCTCCAATATGTCCAAGCCTTTAATGCCACAACATGGTCTTCTCTCCAGAGACCACTATATTTTATGCTCCACTTCCAGGAACCATAGAACTATTGCACCCATCAATAACAGTGCTACCTTGTAGCTTGTACAAAGCTCCAATCTGAACTCCCCACATTAATATTAGTTCTCCCCGAACCATCTTGCAGGTATCCTTCTAGAACACTATTTTTACACCTACATCATCCAACCTACTAATAGAAATTAATTTTCTAGCTAATGTAGGAATATATAGAACACCTGGAAGCATTCTAACCCTTCCACCTTGCAACTTCAACTTTAATTTTAAGCGACCAGTGATTCTACCGTTCTTATCATCCCCCAAGAAGACATCACCACCATCATATTTCTCATACTTGCAGAACCACTCTCTATGGGGAGTGAAGTGAAAGGATGCACCTGAGTCAATCAACCATGCCTCATGATCTACATGTGTACTTGAAGAAGGCAAGTACACATCCCCACCTTCATTCTGAGGTGGTTTTCGCCTCTGTAAAAGGAGCCTCATCAGATCCCTTTCCTTTGTTAGCAGCTTTAGATTTACAATCCCTTTTGTAGTGCCCTTCCTTTCCACATTTTCTAGCACACCCACCTTTACCAGTTTTCTTGGAGATTTAGATCTCCCACTTGATGAATTATTTTTATTTCTGTTCTGGGTCCGCCATCGTATAGACAAGGCATCACCATTTTGGCTCTCCATATTTTTCTTTCTCATCTCCTCTGTCAGCAAGGATGAGACTTATTTCATCAAAATGCAAGGCAGTTGCATTGCTACCTATTGCAATAACCAGACTATCCCACGAATCTGGTAGAGAACACAACAAACTGATGCACTTATCTTCATCTGAAATATTAATATCAACAAATGCTAATTGACTTACCACAATATTAAATGCATTGATATGCTTTGTCACTGACTCTCCATCTTTCATCCACAGGTTATACAGTTTTTTCCACAGGAACAGTTTATTCACCAGAGACTTAGATTGGTACAAAGTCCCTAACTTGTCCCACAAAGCCTTCTCCATGGCTACCCCTAATACATTCAACAATACTGAATCTGAGACATACAGTCATATTGTGCTCTTTGCCTTCAGATCCAACTTCTTCCATTCTTCATTGGACACTCCCATTGGTTTAGTACTCGGATCTACCACGATCCATTGGTCTTTATCCACCAATATATCCTCCATCTTGAGTTTCCACAACACAAAACTCTGACCATTAAATTTCTCGATCTCTATCTTTCCATTGCTTGCCATCTTCTTTCACCACTAGAATCGATCTTGTAGATCTCCCACTGAACAAGGTCTACGCTAGGCCTGAGCGAAACCCCTTAGCGACAAAGGCATCCCGTTGAAGCCAAAACAACTCTGATACCAAATGTAGGTTTTAACCCCGTACATAAATTACCTACATATGAATTCTAAAACGCAGAAAATAAATAATGCGAGATCATAACACATAGAACACATATACACAGAGATTTTCCCTTGGATCCCAAAACCAGGACTACCAGCTTGATTTTTCATTATGTTTATTTCAATGTTACAATACATATTTATACATGTTGAAGCATCCAATACCATGGACTGAAAAACATCGTGTCCAATACCATGGATTGAAAACCATCGCGTCCAAAAAACATGTGTGAAAATCATGCACAAAACCATAGGTGGGGCCACCCAACCTAACCTAGGGTCCAAATCAAAATTTTCCGGGGCGCTGCACCAGACCCCATAAAGTGGGGTTACGGGTACACCTCAAACCCCCTGTGACCTCCCCCCCTCTAACCCCCAATTAACTATGTGGGCTAGTCATGGAAGGAATATAACACAACCCAACAACAGTTTCTAGATATGTAAGAGGGTGTACTATGTGTGCTAAAAGCAAGCCCAACAATAGAAAACTAGGCTTGTACACTCCATTACCAGTTCCTTCTCAGCCTTGGGAAAGTGTTTCCATGGACTTTGTTGGAGGACTACCTAAATTTAGGAGAGGTCATGATTATCTATATGTGGTTGTGGATAGGTTCAGCAAAATGTGCATTTTGATACCTTGTAATAAGAAGATTACAATTGAACAAACTTCAAAACTGTTCTTTGAACATATATGGGTTCATTTTGGATTACCCACTTCCATTGTATCTTATTGAGACATCCGATTTGTGGGAAAGTTTTGGTCAATTCTGTGGGAGCTGATGGACACCCAACTAAACAAAAGCACAGGTTTTCATCCAAAAACCAATGGCCAGACAGAAGTAGTCAATAGTATAGTGATCCAGTTACTCAGGTGATATTGTAGCAAACATCCTAAGCTTTGGGATGAACACTTATGTTATGTGCAACTTTCTTACAATAGAGCAAAACATTCTTCTACACAGAGATCTCCTTTTGAGACCTGCTTTGGTTTCATACCAAGGTCTCCATTAGATTTTGTCTTTGGTAAAGATATCACAATTCATGGACACAGTGATGTGGACAAGGCAACTAGGTTCATTGAACAAACCTAGGAGATTCACTAGGCTGTACAGGAACAACTGGAAAAGAGCCAAGCAAAATACAAGGCAAGGCATCACAAGCATCAGATGGAGCATAGATTTCTAGTTGTAGACCAGGTCTGGCTATATATCAAAAAATATAGGATGCAAGGTGAAGGTAAAAAGCTAAAGCATATCAGGTATGGACCTTTTAGGATACTTAAGAAGATTGGTGAAAATGCTTTTCGCCTTGATCTACCAGCTTACATGCATATCTACTTAGTCATAAATGCAGATTGCTTGAGACTGTTTGAACTGTCGATGATTGAGGATCCCGAAGAGAAAAGTCAATTGCCTTCTATTGATGATCTTCTACCTAAATATATTAATGAATTGCAGGAAGACATAGTGCTGGACAAGAAGGTGAGGATGACACACAAAGGAGATGTTGAGTACCTCAGAATTGGACTCAAAGGTTCAAAGCTGAGCAGTGTAAAGTGGATTAAGATTGGGCAAGTGAGACAACAATACCCTCACTTAGTCTATGCTTGAAAGAAAACGAAATTTTGGTGGTCCAAAAGCTTTTCAGTGGGAAGGTCGTGATTTGAATTGGATCCATAAAGTATGGTTGATGGAGCCATGGCTATACCAGGATGGGAAAAACTTCAAAGGATTTAAAACAGTGATAAAGAACACCTCTAAAATAGTGGTAATGGTAGCCAGCGTGGAACGACGAGGACCTCGGCCAAAGCACGCTGACCGAGGTCCATGGAGACTGCGCGGGAGGAAAAATTAGCCCTTGGGAGGCCCGAATTGAGAAATAGAAGCAATTTTTGATGCAGGATCACTGGGCAAAAATCCTCAAATTGGACAAGCCCCGAGTGCTCAATCGCATGAGAGCTGGGAAAATCGTGGGATAAAAGGCTAAGAGCTAACGGTGAGACCTTCTCCAAAACCGGCGGTATTGATCGGGGACATCCATGGACGGTAAACAGTTTCGAACGAAAAGGAGCGATTCCACTCAGTGCCTAACGCGTGGCAAGTGGAGGAGAGAGGAAACCGCTACTCATCATGCACTAATGGTCGAGCTAGTAAACCGCGCGAGACAAGAAAATGGTGTCAGATCTGGGGGCTCCAAATCTAACGACTGAGATCGCACACGATGGAGAAGATGGAATTGACGAGGAAATAAGCCGCAATGTAGAATAATTTAAAGTCCGAATTGACTGCCACAGTGGCAAATGACTCATTCCATAATGTAATTGAAGAAATTAACTAATGAGGCAAGCTGGCACTGTTTGCAGGAGGACATGTGGCCATCCGTGTGAGTCTGATGATGACACCAAGAACAGGGAACTACAAGCGCAACTGTAAGTAGGGGAATTGACGAAGGCGGAAGAGGAAACGAACTGCCATGAGCTCAAATGATTTAAAGACATAAATAGAGAATAGAAAACACACACCCAAAGAGGAAGACAAAAACCAGAAAAGAGAAGAACCAGTGAAGAAAAAGATGAAAGAAGGTAGAGGGTTGAGCTAACCAAGGGCAGTTTCGAGCACCAGAGAGCTTGAGAGATTCAAGCCATCCCTGAGAGTAGGGGTGATTTTAGGGGCGAATGTTCGCCCTTTGGTGAAATTAAGGTGTTTTAAATTTTTAGTAGGCGAATATTTTGTATCATAGTACATTTTTACAAATCACCTCAAATAGCCCACCTTATTTTAAGGGAGAGGGTAAAAAAGGTAAATTTAGCCCCTGAAATTAGGAGTTACAACCTTCCATTCGCCCATTTTCAAGAATAGGTTTCATTTAAGTGAATCCATTCGCCCATTTCCAAGAATAGGTTTTATTTAAGTGAATCTTATGGGCCAAAGGCCCAAATACCATATTTATAAAAGAGGTATGGTAAATTAATCAAAATATAAATAAATGAGAGGTATGGTAAATAAATAAAGCATTTTTTATATTTAGTCCATAAGTCACCTTATATACATGCAAGGGTGTAAATAAATAAAAATATAAGTAAAGTGGAGGTATGGTAAATAAATAAAACTTCTTTTTATACTTACTCAAAAGGTATGGTACATAAATAAAAATATAAATAAACTAGACGCATGGTAAATAAATAAAACCTCTTCTTATGTTTAGTGCGTAACCCTCGTTCTATTTATGAAGGCTCAAGAAAGAGGTTTTATTTAAGTGAATCCTATGGGCCAAATACCATATTTGTAAAAGAGGTATGGTAAATTAATAAAAATATAAATAAGCAAGAGGTATGGTAAACAAATAAAACATTTTTTTATATTTAATCCATAAGTCACCTTGTATTTATGAATGGTATGGTACCATGCAAAAAAACATTATCGACCCTAATATTAGTATTAATAAAAATAAAAATGGCACATGGTATTGACCCATGGTATTCACCAAAATGGCACATGGTATTGACCCATGGTATTCACTTGAAATGTAGCCTATTTAAATGGGGGAATTAAACCAGAATAGATCCATCTTTACTCTGGATCTACTAACCCCCGAGAGGTATCAAATATCGTGATATGCAAACTACCATAGAGTGAAAAAATATTTGATCCGATCAAGAGTAAAAATGGATGTTGTAATTTAATGTATGTTAAACATTTTAGCTTGGTTAAAATAAAAATCAACTATTAATTTTAATAATTTTTATAAATTACTAATAGTAATTTTTAAACTCCAAGTTTATGATAACCCATGGTATTGACCCATGGTAATACCATGGTATTCATGTGAGCATAGACTATTTAAAGGGGAAATTCTATCATCTTAGATCCATCTTAATTCTGGGTCTACCAAGTGCTTAGATGGATAAATAGATTTCATCCCCCTAAGAGTGGTAGATGTGGAGTTAAGATAGATATAGGTTGGTTTTTATGATAATGAAGATATTAAATAGACTTAGGAAATTATATTGTAAAAACATCTTAGGGTGAATGGTTAAAGCAACATTTAGTCACTTCACAAAATTTAGTAAAAAATACCAATATCTCACTCTTTCCGCATCACCCTCGCAGATGATTTCTCACCATTTTTCAAACATTCTCAATATGATATCTTCATGAAAAAGTTTAGGTACTGATGTTGGATTAGTTATTTGAAAAATAAGCTGGTTTGTACAACCTTTCACCTTCTATGCTATTCTTAGTTTGTCCTAATGATCTGTAGGGGTTGGAGCCACTGCACCATATTTTCCTAAAAGGTGGAGACTGTTCCTAAAAAAGGAAATTAGTCTACATGTTTCACCACTATTAAAAAATGCAAGACCTATGAGGGTAGTGAATTATGCTAATAATCAATTTAGATGGGCGGAGACATAATTAAATTTTATTATTTAATTGAAGATTTCCAATTTTAATAATAATAAATCTACATTTATATATTCATATATTGATTGGAAGGATTCTCACAATGGTCAATTCTTTCAATTAGATCCCCTTCAAGACTTTGGGATACCTAATACTTTCTTATATAATATAGTTGGGGCTTGATACTTGTTGGCATGTTGGGTAAACAAACTTGATGCGTTTTTTTT